>JAOTQR010062475.1:0-163244 GCA_025774065.1 Solanum ossicruentum | reverse complement strand
ATGCATAGGAGGTAGAACAACACATGAACTTTATTTAGTAGAACGAACTCATGTATCTTGGTATCCAAGTATGTATACAGATTTGAAAGTGACTATATATGAGAGCATATGAATATGTAAAAGAGTGGAGACAAGTTTAATAATTGTGTCGGAGTTGGTAAGTGCCTTTATGTGCCAAGGAAGCATCTAGATTTCATGCGTAATATGAAATCAAGTAGCATTATATACCTCATTGCATGACCTAGCTATTACCTCGATATAATTTTCCATTCCTACAAATATTTATCTACAATATAATAGTTGATAAAACTAGCATTAGCAGTAAATAAGAACAACTTGGAAGCCCAATCTCATTAAATAAATAAAAGACGGGCAACTAGCGGATAATTATAAACCCAAGCATATTCTTTCAACCTTTCCGCCCCTAATCATATTTTTTAATATACGTTCTCATATACATATCATGTGCAGCCTAGTTTAGTGCCATAACAGTCCTACAACATCCCACAAGGCACAACATATAACAATTCTACACAATATACAAATAGGCAGCATAGCATTACATCTCTTCGCTACATTTTGACGTCGACAATTCCAAACCTGTTCCAACTTTAACCAAAACGTCCCCACCATATATACACACAAGATCTAAAATATATAGAGAACGTTTAACAACAATCTCCGATTATTAGTCCAGAAGTTCCTATTAAGAGCACAATTACTACATCGTACAACAACTCATTTTTGTAGACTGTAAAAGGGTGTAGCAGCCTAGTTACATCATTAACAAACTAAACCTTTTGAAAAACATAAGTCTAACTTCATAATCCATCCAACCAAAAAAATAAAAGCCTCTTAATCAACAAGAGAAGTGCACAACAATCCTTAGGACACATGCTGTCCAAAAATTTCAGCATAAACCTAACCAACATAGTCTCTTGTTTTTCATAATAAAATCATACTAAACACATAAGGAAAATTACTTACATTTTTTTCAAGGTGTAGGGCTTCTCCAAGAACCCTGAAAGTCTTGTTATGGCTTCCTTGCAAGGTTAAGAAAGTGTAGAGAGAAAGCTTGTGGAAGCTGATTTTTTTCCAAGTTAGGAATGAATTAAAGTTGCTACTTGTAAGCCTTTTTAATAACCTGCTTATACAGCAGCTTGGCCCTCACACTTGGGTTTAAATGGGTCTCAAAGTTGATGGGCCTTGGCTGCCCATTTTTCCTAAATCCTCTTCACTTAGTTTGGGCCCAATTAGTCAAGTGGGTTGTTATGTACTTGTGACCTTTTATTATTCATCTTAGGATGGAAGTATTGCCAATTTACGATGGTAAAACACAGGCTAAAGTTAAACCCTTAACACGAACTTTATTCTTAATTGGACTTGGACAAATTCGATGTCGGGCCTCATTTCCGTTTAGCTAGCAAATTTAAGCTAAGCAGGTAGGTGGCCCTCACACTTGGGTTTAAATGGGTCTCAAAGTTGATGGGCCTTGGCTGCCCATTTTTCCTAAATCCTCCTGACTTAGTTTGGGCCCAATTAGTCAAGTGGGTTGTTATGTACTTGTGACCTTTTATTATTCATCTTAGGATGGAAGTATTGCCAATTTGCGATGGTAAAACACAGGCTAAAGTTAAACCCTTAACATGAACTTTATTCTTAATTGGACTTGGACAAATTCGATGTCGGGCCTCATTTCCGTTTAGCTAGCAAATTTAAGCTGAGCAGGTAGGTGACTCACCTGCTAGCTTCCTAAGTCCTGCAAGCACCTTACTTCTTTATCTCGTTTAAGGTCATGATCTCCTCAATTTTGACTTAAAACTCATTTACACTCGACCCTCTTTAGCGTTAGACATACATGTCGCCCTCCAATTTGAGAGTCAAGCACTTTTAAAGATTTGGCGCTAATTTGAAAAGCCATATCACATTTCATTTGCATAGAACTACTATATGTAAGATGTGGGGTGTTACACCACTGATGATCTACAACGTTTCCATAAAGAGCCTCAAAAGAAATCATGTCGATGCTAGAGTGATAGCTATTGTTCTAGGCAAACTCAATCAAAGGAAGATGGTCATCCCAACTACCTCTTAACTCAATTACACAAGCCCTTAGCATGTACTCAAGGGTTTGAATGGTTCTTTTGGATTTACCATCCTTTTGGGGTTTAAAGGTTGTATTAAGGTGAACTTTTGTACAAAGACCCCTTTGAAAAGACCTCCAAAAGTGTGAAGTGAACATTGAACCACGATTCGCTATGATGCACAAAGGAACCCCATGAAATCTTACTAACTCATGGATGTAAAATCTTGCATACTCTTCAGCCCATATGTGGTCTTAACTAGTAGAAAGTGAGCCGATTTCGTCATCCTGTCAACCACCACCCAAATGGACTCAAAACCTTTCCTAGTCTTGGACAACACAACCACAAAGTCCACATTAATCACGTCCCACTTCCAAGTGGGAGTGTCTATGTCTTGGGTTAGGCCAACCAACCTTTGATGTTCGGCTTTAACTTGTTGACAACTATGGCAAGCAAAAACGAATTTGGTAAAGTCCCTCTTCATGCCTACTAACCAATACACATCCCGTAAGTGTTTATACATTTTGGTGGAACCGGGGTGGATACAATAAGGAGAATTATGGGCCTCATCAAGAATTTTCTCCCACAAACTATCATCACAAGGCACACACAACCTACCTTGGTACCTAAGGGAATCATCTCCCCCTTGGAAGAAGACCTCTACTTTGCACTCTTTCACCGAGGCCTTCTATTCAAGCAAGGAGGAGTCAAGATCTTATTTTGTTATCACCTCATCAACCAAGGAAGATTTTGAACCATCATCAACAACAACACCATCACTCACTTCCTCTAACCTAATCCCCAACCTAGCCAATCTATCCACCTCTCTAAGCATTTCCTTATCATTACCATCAAAATGAGCTAGGCTACCCATGGATACTCGACTCAAAGCATCCGCCACAACATTTGCCTTACTTAGATGATAGTGCACACTCATCTCATAATCTTTCAGAAGTTCTAGCCACCTCCTTTGCCTCAAGTTGAGATATTTTTGAGTGAACACATATTGAAGGCTTTTATGATCAGTGAAGACATCAACATGCACCCTACACAAGTGATGATGCCAAACCTTTAATGCAAACACAACGGTGGCCAACTTTAGATCATGTGTAGGATAGTTCCTTTCATGTACCTTGAGTTTTCTAGAAGTATAAGCTATGACCTTATCATTTTGCATTAGCAAACAACCAAAACCAACTCTAGATGCATCACGATACACAATAAAACCCTCAAGCCCATCCGATAGTGACAATATAGGACCGGACAAAAGCCTATCATTTAATATTTGGAAGCATCGCTCACATTCATTGGTCCACACACACTTGACCTTCTTTTGAGTTAATATAGGGGAAGCAATGAAGGAGAACCCATTCACAAATCTTCTATTGTAACCTGTAATGCCCAAGAAGCTCCTAATATCTCATAGGGTCAATGGTCTAGGCCAATTTCTATTCATATTGGTTTTCTTAGGATCTACCTTTATACCACCCCCAGACGCCACATGACCCAAGAATGCAACCTCCTTCAACCAAAACTCACACTTGTTAGATTTGGAATACAATTTCCCTTCCCTCAGTCTTTGCAACACAACCCTCCAATGACCCATATGCTCCTCTACTATGTGAATAGATCAATATATCATCAATGAAGACCACAACAAAGGAATCAAGGTAAGGTTTGAAGACCCTATTCATTAGATCCATGAGGATGACCGGTGCATTAGTCAACGTAAAAGATATAACAACAAACTCATAATGCCCATATCTAGTCCGGAAGGTCGTCTTAGGAATATCACACTCCCTCACCCTCACTTGATGATACCTGGACCAAAGATCAATCTTAGATAAGAAGTTAGCCCTTTGCAATAGGTTAAACAAGTCATCAATCCTTGGAAGAGGATATCTATTCTTTATAGTGAGTGACCCTATTGATTTGCGGGTAATCAATGCACATTCTAAGTGACCTATCCTTCTTTTTCACAAATAAAACCGGATCACCCAAGGTGATTGACTAGGTCTAACAAATACCTTTTCCAACAAATCTTTCAATTGCTCCTTCAACTCCGCTAGGGCCAAAAAGTAAGGGGGAATGGAGATAGGTTGAGTATTGGGAAGGAGATCTTTGTTAAAATCTATCTCCCTTTTCGAAGGGACACCAGGAAGGTCATTTGGAGTCAATAAACTCATTTACAATGAGGACCGACTCAATGGAAGGGACTTTGGACTCCACATCTTAAACACTCACAAGATGATACAAACATACCCTAGAAATCAATTTATGGGCTATAGTGCATGAAATGAATCTACCCTTGACCACCACACTTTGACTTTACCACTCAAGGACGTGTTCATTTGTAAATTAAAACTTGACCCTACGAGTTCTACAATAAATAAAAGCATAGTAGGCATGCAACCAATACATCACAAGTATGATATCAAAATCTACAATGTCTAATTCAACAAGATCACAAGGCAACAACTTATGCCAAATGCAAATAGGAAAATTCCTATAAGCTTTCCAAGCGACAATAACGGCACCAATAGGAGTAGAAACTTCATATGACTCTTGCAACAACTCTGGGACAACATGGAACTTTTTAGCAACAAAAGGGGTAACAAAGGAAAGATTGGCACCTGGATCAATCAAAGCATACACATCGAAGTCAAAGATTTTCAATATACCATTAACAACATTAGGGATAATCACCAACCCCTTGCCTCCCATGTAGTGCATAAAAGTGGTTATGCACAGTGGCACCAGCTTGAGGACAACCTCTATCCAACGGGACAACATTAGCACCCTGAACTTTGCCACAGTTTCTTGGACAATCTACCTTCTTTTTCCCAAACTCCCAAAAACCAAAGCATGCATTAGAATCTTTCAAACATGGGTCTCTATGATTCATTGTCATGCCTTAGGCCAATTAAGACGGACTAGCACCCATTGCTGATAAGGATTGTGAGAACCAATTTTTATGTATGCGTGTTCTATACATATTATAAGTGATTTCTACATTTAACATGCCTTTAAGAAAGTAAACTGTAATAACAAGCCAAAAGAAAATATATATGGCTAGGCCATTGGGGCCATGGTGTCTAAAGTATGAGACATGACCAAACTTTAATTTATATAGTCTACAAGGCCTCTAAATAAGGATAAGTAGATAAGGGTCGGGACAGGCCCCGCCTCGACTAACTGTATAACACAAATATATAAGCTCTAGACACACAAAGCTCCGCAGCAACCTAGAGCTTGTTAACAGTGGTTGGATATCCTATACTCCTACTAGGGTGATCTACTAGCACCTGTACGTGCAGCATGAAATGCAGGTCCCCATATGGGACGTCAATACGAGATAACGTACTGAATATATAAGGCAGGACATACTGTATATGAAGTAACAACTCAAATGAAACTATGCACTGTTGTAGGATGAGAGACCACCTTTAGTTGTACTATGGGATCATGTACTTTATTTTCTTTTTATCACTTTACCTTTACTGTATAATCTGTGCACAACATGTAATACAAATAACCAGCTAATTAGTGGTAAATCTATATCAGGATTGGCCCTAGCTAGGCTTTTCCTTTAACCCCTTGGGCTACCCCCGTAATAGGATCGACCCTGGCTAGGCGATTCTTCCACCCCTCGGATTACCACCCATTAATAAGCAATATATTTTATATTTCAATTACCTTTGAGATGATTCTTTTGGTGGTCATAATATTGGAGTTGTAGCACTGTATATGTAGCATGTGAAATGTGAATAATCATACAAGATGATATGAAAATGAAAAGAGTATGTTACACTTATAATGAAGCGCGTGTGAGATGAAACAACTCGTGAACTTTATTTTGCAACAAGAACCCATGTAACTTGGTGCGACGTATAAATATGGATTTAAAGGTGACTATGTATGGAGCATATGAACATGTGAAAGAGTGGAGACAAGGTTAATAACTGTGTAGGAATTGCTAAGTTCCTTTATGTGCCAAGGATGGATCTATGTTTCATGCCAAATAATATGAAATCAAGTAGCCTTACATACCTCGCTATACAACCTCTCTATCACTTCGAGATAACCTTTCCTTCCTCCAAATATTTATCTACAACATAGTTGGTGATAAAACTAGCATTATCAGCCAATAGATACATCTTGGCAGCCCAATCTCATAAAAAAACAACATAAGGGCCGCAAGCACATAATTATAAACCTGAGCTTATTCTTTCAACCTTTCCACCTCTATGCAATCTCATACACATATCATATGAAGCCTGTTCTAGTGCCATAAGAGTCTTAAAAGAGCCCACAAAGCACAACACATAACAATTCTATACAACAGACAAATAGGCGGCATAACGTTACACCCCTTCGCTACATTTTGACGTCGACATTTCCAAACCTGTTCCAACTTTAACCAAACTATCATCAACACATACACACATAAAAATAGTCATAGAATAGTACCAAAGCATTCAGGAAGGATATGAGGCAATAGCCTTCCATCCATCAGCCCACAAGTTGGTAGTAAGAACAAAATTGCGATGTCCTATAAGAACTCACTTTTGCGGACTATAAAAGTGGTGCAGCATCTTAGTTACATCACTAACAAACTATACCTTGTTAAGAACATAAGCCTTACTTCATAATTCAGCGAACCAAGAAGAGAAAATCCTCTTAAATAACAAGAAAAGTTTACAACAATCCTCAGGACACATGTTGTCCAAATTTCCAGCACAACATACTAGCATATACTTCTTGTTTTCATGAAGAAACCATACTAAATACAAAACTGTAATTACTTACCTTTTCCTTTAAGATTCAGATTTCCTTCAAGAACCCTAGTGGGTTGTATTAGCTTCTTTGTAATGTGAAGTAAAGAGAAGACAAGTGTCCTTAGGAAAGCTGAAAAATTTGCTCCAAAGTGAAATTATTTAAGGGGCTGTTTTGTAGACCTTTTTAAATAGTCTATTGGCCAACTTTCATTAAAAATTTTGACCACATATTAATACATATTAATAACCTTGTGATGCATTAGCTTGGGCCTTACACTTGGGCCTAATTTGGTTTCAAAGTTGATGGGCCTTGGCTGCCCATTTTCCAAATTCCTCTTAGTCAGTTTTGGGCCCAAATAGTCAAATGGGTTGTGATGTACTTGGACCCTTTTCACATTCTTCTTGGACTGAAAATAAGGTCCATTTATGATGCTAAAACATAGGCTATAGTTACATCCTTAACAAGGGCTTTATTCATAATCGGACTTGGACAAATTTGACGTCGGGCCTCGTCTCCGTTTATCTAGCAGATTTAAGCTAAGTAAGTAGGTGACTCACCTACTAGCTTATTAAGTCCTACAAGCACCTCAGTTATCTCACTTTTTTCAGGATCGTGATCTCTTTAATTTGACACAAAACATGTATACACTCGACCCTCTTAAGCGTTACACGCACATATCGCCTTTATCATCAGATTCAAGCACTTTTAAAAATTCACGCTTATTTGAAAAGCCATATAATGTTTCATTTTCATAGAATATTGTGAGATGTGGGGTGTTATATCCTTCCCCGCATAGGAACATTCGTCCTCGAATGTTAGCACAATTGTATAGCTTTACCATGTTTAAACCTTTATTTAAACAAACTTTTGACAATACACTAAGTATTCAATCTCACGTACCTATTAGTGTCCTAACTGTGCATGTTGAACTTCCTCTTTAGCTTCAAATAAGAAAGGGTATTTTGATTTCATCATGTCCTCAGCCTCCAATATTATCTCTTCTGCTTGCTAGTTTCTCCAGAGTACTTTTACTGATGCTACCTCTTTATTCCTTAGCTTATTAACTTGATTATATAGAATAGCAATAGGTACCTCTTCATAGGTGAGATCTTCTGTAACCTGCACATCCTCAATAGGAGTGATATAGGATGGGTCACTTGTGCATTTTTGAAGCATTAAGACATGAAAAATTGGATGAACCATTGAAAGCTCTTGGGCTAGCTCTAGTTCATACGCAACCTTCCCGAACTTCATAATAGTTTTATAGGGCCATATGTAACGTGGGCTAAGTTTTCCTTTCTTACCAAACCTCATGACCCCTTTCATTGGAGACACATTTAAAAATATCTGATCCCCTACTAAGAATTCCCGTCCTCTCCTTCTAGCATCCGCATATGATTTGTGACGACTTTGGACTGTTTCTAGCCGCTGCTGTATTGCCTTAACTTTTTCCATGGCTTGTTGTACTAGATCTGGCCCAAGTAAGGTGGTTTAACCCATTCTAGACCATCCAATTGACAACCTACATTTCCTTCCATACAAAGCTTCATAAGGTGTCATCTTGATACTCGCGTGATAGCTATTATTATAGGCAAATTCAATAAGTGGCAAATAGTCCACCCAACTATCTTTAAAGTCTAATGCACAAGCTGGCAACATATCTTCAAGTGTTTGAATGGTGCATTCTGCTTGACCATCTGTTTGAGGGTGGAATGTTGTACTCTAATTCATTTGTGTCCCTAAACTCCTTTAGAAGGACTTCCAAAACTTTGCAGTGAATTGAGCTCCTCGGTCAGATATAATGGAGATTGGGACCCCATGTAGCCTGACTATCTCTTTGAGGTATAGCTTGGCATACTCTTCAGTAGTATAATCACCCCTGACTGGCAAGAAGTGTGCTAACTTTGTGAGTCTATCAACTATTACCCATATGGTGTCAAACGTCTGACATCAACGAGGGAACCCGGTAACAAAATTCGTACTGATCATATCCCACTTCAATGCTGGAAGCTCTATACACTACATATAACCTCCTGGCTTTTGGTGTTCTACTTTTACTTGTTGGCAATTTAGACGTTAAGCCACAAATTCTACAAGGTCCTTTTTCATACCTCCCCACCAAAACATTCCCTTCAGGTCATGGTACATCTTAGTTGATCCTGGATGGATGGAATATCGGGAATGATGGGCTTCTTCCATTATCCTCTTCCTTAGTGCATTAACATCAGGCACACATAATCTGTTTTGGCAATAAAGTAATCCATTTTGTGTAAGGTCAAAGCCCTATATTTTACTTTGACTCAACTTTTCTTTAAGTTGTCGTAAAATAGGATCCTCAAACTGTTTTCCTTTCACCTCCATTACCTATGAAGACACCGCAGCATCATCCACAACAAGCCCTATCTTTGGAGTTTCAAGAAGGTGAACTCCAAAATTGGGTTGTTGGCATAGATCATTAGCTACTCCTTGCCTTACCATGGCCTGGTCACCAGCATTCATGATTGCCTTATGACTTAGAGCATCGACTACCACATTTGCCTTCCCCGGATGGTATAGTATATCAATATCATAATCCTTTATTAGCTCTATCCATTTCCGCTGTCTCAAATTTAGATACTTTTTCTTTAAAATGTATTACAAACTCTTATGATCCGTATATATGTCAACATGAACCCCATACAAATAGTGGAGCCATATTTTCAGAGCAAATACAACCGTTGCTAGCTCAAGATCATAAGTTGGGCAGTTTTTCTCATGTGGTCATAGTTTTCTAGATGCATAAGCAATTACCCTGCCATACTATATTAGCACACACCCTAAGCCAACTCCTGAAGCATCGCAATACACTGCATACCCTTTGGTGCCTTCTGGAAGTACTAGCACAGGTGTAGAAGTTAACTTATTTTTCAGCTCCTGGAAGCTCCTTTCACATGAATCATTCCATTGGAACTTGGTTTCTTTATGTGTCAACTTTGTTAGAGGTGTAGAAACAGAAGAAAAACCTTCAACGAACCTTCTGTAACAACTTGCCAACCCTAGGAAGCTTCAAACTTATGTAGGTGTCATTGGCCTTGACCAATCTTTCACATCATCTTTCTTTTGGTAATCAACCCTTAGTTTCTCATCAGACACAATATGACCCAAGAATGCTACTGTATTTATCCAAAATTCATATTTAAAAAACTTGGCATATAACTATAGACCACGAAGAACCTATAACACTTGTCTTAAGTGATTTGCATGGTCCTCTTCTAATCTGGAATATACCAAAATGTCATATATAAATACTATCATGAACACATCAAAGAATAGCTTAAATACCCTATTCATCCGATCCATAAAAATTGTTGGTGCATTCTTTAGCCCAAATGACATAACAAGAAATTCAAAGTGACCATAGCGTGTTCTGAAAGTAGTCTTAGGTATATCTTTCTCCTTCACTTTCACTTGGTGATAACCTGATCTCAAATCAATTTTTGAAAAGCATTTGACACTTTATAACTGATCAAATTAATCATCAATCCTAGGGAGGAGATATTTATTCTTAATTGTCACCCTATTCAATTGTCGATAGTCGATACACATTCTCAAGGTCCTATCCTTTTTGCATACAAATAACATTGGTGACCCCAAGGGGACACACTAGGTCTTATAAAACCCTTCTCTAATAAGTCTTTTAACTGCTCATTTAATTCACGCAATTCTGCCGGGGCCATTCTATATGGAGGGATAGAAATAGGTTGAGTCCTTGGAAGAAAGCCAATACGAAAATCAACCTCTTGTTGTGGAGGTAAGCCTGGAAGTTCTTTAAGGAACACAACAACAAATACATTCACCATTGGAATTGATTGAAGAGTTGGTGATTCTGCCTCTATATTCCTCACTCTAACTAAATGACATATATACCCATTATATATCATTTTGAAAATGGAAGCACACTCTCTTAGTTCGGCAATCTACGGTGCCATAGCGAGAAGCTAACTAATCCATACCCATTATAACATCAGATTCCACCATTTCTAGCTTTATAAGGTCAGCCAATGTGTCACGATCACAAACAGTCATAATAAAATCTTCAAGCCATAATAGATTCACTGGTTGGTGTGAACACTTCAAATGGTTTGTTAAATAATTTGGGTGTTCTCTTAAGCTTCCAAGCAACTAGTGGAATGATGTATGACAATGTAGAACCAAGGTCAATTAATGCATACACATTATGTGAAAAGATGGACAATATATCTGTGACCACATCAGGTGAAGCTTCCAAATTTTGCCGACTCCCCAGAGCATAAGTATGATTCTGGACTTTGCTATAGCTAGCTGCCCCTCTAACACCTTTACCATGACCCATAGGTGCTTGTTGTTCCCTACCTAATGGAGGAACTGATGATGATGGTGCAATAGCTGACCAAGTAGATTGTGCTATATCACCCATACGCCTCCTCGGGCAATCTCTTATCATATGCCCTGGTGCACCATACCAATAACAAGCGTCTACCCTAACATGACATATACCTAAATGAATACTTCCGAACTGTTTACAGGGCTATGTACGAGTCATTTACTGGCCTGTTGAATATCATGTTGTTCGGGCACCTTGCCCTTCACTTCTTGGACCAAATGGATTTCTCCTAGACCTCTAATATTATGGTAGAGTGCTGGCTTTAGAGTAGGAGGATGATGTCCTAGGTGGTATATTTGAAAACTGAGGTTTAAGCTCACTTTGGGATGGTGTAAACTACCCTGTAAACCTGGCCCTTTTGGACTGCGCCCTTTCGAACTCTTGTGTCCTTCTCCTTTGCCCCTGATCCTCCAATTTCTACGCAAAACCTTGCATTCTCGCTATATCCATGTCTTTTTTCAAGGAAGCAATAGTACAGTCTATGAATAGATACATATCCAATATATCTACATATCGATAAACTCTATCTGCCATAGTGGCAACTAAATTAGGAGCATACCTTGCTAGGGAACTAAATTGAAGTCCATAGTCCCTCACGCTCATATTCCCTTAGTGGAGACTCAAGAACTGATCTGCGCGGGCCTCTCGGATCTCTAATGGCAAGCAATAGTCAAGAAATGCCTCTTTGAACTCCTTCCAGGTAATTGGAGGTGCATCTATACCCTTAGATTTCTTCCAAGCTTCATACGACAATATACCACACCCTTCAACCTGAATGTCGCTAACTCGACAGCTTCTGTACCACTCACATGCATAACATCTAAAGTGAAGTGAATTTGATGAATAAAGTCCTGGGGATCTTTATTAGGATCTGACCCGGTGAAGGATGGATGGTCCAAATTAAGGAAGCCACGCATCCTCGTGCCAGCTACCCTATTCACACCACTTTCACCAATAGCTAGGCCTTCCTGTCTTTGACCTTGGCCAGCCACTGTACGAGTCAATAGTTGGACTACATTTCTCAGATCCTGCATTGTAGTATCAATAGGTGGTTTTGGGGGAATTTCACTACTTCCTAGTTCATCAGGAGCTGGAGGAGTTGGAGATGTCTGTGACAGAGACTCATCTTGAGCCTCATTTCCTTGTCTCACTTGACTGGGTATACCAATTACCACTTCTACTCCCTTCCCTTTACCTTTGTTCTTCCTAGTTTTTGGGATACTTGCGGTACCAAACAATTTGGGGGTTAGACACAATCCACCTATTACACTTAGCTTTATGGCATGATCTAAGGAATGAAAAGAAAGTAACAACTCCTAAATTTCACATCGCCTCCTGCTTATAAATGTGGTGAAAGCCACATCGATAAACAAGACTCTATATAGACACGTCTTTGTAGACTCCCTAGGATGACCCTCTCTAATACCACTTCTGTCATACCCTAGTCCCGTTAAGGAGGACTGACACCCGTTGCCGATAAGGCCCGAGAGAACCAACCTATATCCATGCGCGTTCTACACATATTGTAAGGAATTTCTACATTCAACATGCCTTTAAGAAAGTAAATTGTAATAACAAGCCAAAAGGAAATGAATATGTCTAGGCTGTTGGGGCCACGACGTCTAAAGTACGAGACATGACCACACTTTAATTACATAGTCTACAAAGCCTCTAGATAAGGATAAGTATCTAAAAAGGGTTGGGATAGGCCCTGCATCGACTAACTATACAATACAAAAATATAAGATCTAGACACACAACACTCCGAAGCAACCTGGAGCTTGGTAATAGCGGCTGGATATCCTGTACTCCTACAGGGGAGATCTACTAGCACCTATGCCTGCTGCATGGTAAGGGATGTCAGTACGAGTTAATGTACTGAATATGTAAGGCAGGACATACTGTATATGAAGTAACAACTTAAATGAAACTATGCACTGGTGTAGGATGAGAAAACACCTTTGGTTATACTGTAGGATCATGTACTTTATGTTCTTTTTATTACTTTACCTTTATTGTATAATTTGTGCAAAACATGTAATACAAATGACAATCTAATCAGTAGTAAATCTACATCGGAATCTACCCTTGCTAGGCTTTTCCTTTAACCCCTTGGGCTACCCCCGTGATAGGATCGACCCTGGCTAGGTGATTCTTCCATCCTTCGGGTTACCACCCATCAATAAGCAATATATTTTATCTTTTAATTACCTTTCGGATGATCCTTTTGGTGGTCATAATATTGGAACGGTAGGACTATAGATGTAGCATGTGAAATGTGAATAATCATACAAGATGATATGACAATGAGAAGAGTACGTTACACAAATAATGAAGTGCGTGTGAGATGAAACAACTCGTGAACTTTATTTAGCAACAAGAACCCATGTAACTGGTGCCACGTATGCATGTGGATTTGAAGGTGACTATGTATAGGAGCATATGAACATATGAAAGAGTGGAGACATGGTTAATAATTGTGTCAGAGTTGGTAAGTGCCTTTATGTGCCAAGGATGGATCTATGTTTCATGCCAAATAATACAAAATCAAGTAGTATTACATACCTCGCTATACGACCTTGCTATTACCTCAATATAACCTTTCCTTCCTCCAAATATTTATCTACAACATAGTAGGTGATAAAACTAGTATTATCAGCCAATAGATACATCTTGGCAACCCAATCTCATATAAAAACAACATATGGGCAGCAAGTGCATATTTTAAACCTGAGCGTATTCTTTCAATCTTTCTGCCTCTAATCATATTTTCTAATACACATTCTCATATACATATAATGTGAAGTCTGCTATAGTTCCATAACAGTCTTACAACAGCCCATAATGCTCAACACATAACAATTCTACACAACATACAAATAGGCGACATAATGTTACATCCCTTCGGTACATTTTGACGTCGACAATTCCAAACCTGTTCCAACTTTAACCAAACTGTCCTCAACACACCTATACATAAAAATAGTCTTAGAAAAGTACCAAAGCAGTCATGAAGGACATGAGGCAATAGCCTTCCATACATCAGCCCACAAGTTGGTATTAAAAACACAATTACCATGTCCTCTAAAAACTCACTTTTGTGGACTGTAAAAGTGGTGCAACAGCTTAGTTACATCACTAACAAACTATACCTTGTTAAGAACATGAGTCTTAATTCATAAGTCAACCAAGCAAGAAGAGATAATCCTCTTAAATAATAAGAAAAGTTCATAACAATCCTTAGGACACATGCTTTCCAAATTTCAAGCACAACATACTAGCATATACTTTTTTTGGTGAAGAAACTATACTAAATATACAACTATAATTACTTACATTTACCTTCAAGATTCAGGTTTCCTTCAAGAACCCAAGAGGGTTGTATTAGATGCTTTGTAAAGTGAAGTAAAGAGAAGACAAGTGTCTTTAGGAAAGCTGAAAAATTTGTTCCAAAGTGAAATGATTTAAGGGGCTTTTTTTAGCCCTTTTAAATTGTCTATAGGCCTACTTTCTTTTGAACTTTTGACCACATATTAGCACATATTAATAACCTTGTGATGCAGCATGTTGGCCCTTACACTTGGGCTTAATTGGGTTCAAAGTTGATGGGCCTTGGCAGCCATTTTTCGAATTCCTCTTAGTTAGTTTCGGGCCCAAATAGTAAAATGGGTTATGATTTATTGGTCCATATTCTTGTTGGACTAAAAATAAGGTCTATTTATGATGCTAAAACATAGGGTAAAGTTACACCCTTAACACGGACTTTATTCATAATCGGACATGGATAAATTCGACATCGGAGATCGTCTCTGTTTAGCTAGCAAATTTAAGATAAGAAAGTAGGTGACTCACTTGCTAGCTTATTAAGTCATACTTGTACCTCAATTCTCTCACATTGATTAGGTTTGTGATCACCTCAATTTGACACAAAATATGTACACACTCGACCCTATTAAGCATTAGACGCACATATCGCCCTATAACATCAGATTCAAGCTCTTTTAAAAATTGGCACTAATTTGAAAAGCCATATCATGCTTCATTTGCATAGAACTAGTATTAAAAAATGTGGGGTATTATATGATTCCACATCTAGGACACCAATCAGTAGGAGCCACAGCACCAATACCTTGAGGCCTAGGGAAGTCACTGGCAAACCCCTTATTAGTAGCATGAGAAGGCTCTTGGTCTTGATGAAATCTAGCACTCTTTTGAATTTACCCTCCATCCAGGCCCTCTTGGCCTTATGCCCTCTTCTATTCATCAACTTTTCCACCTCCATTTGCTCGTCATAAGTCATCAACCCAGACAAGTCCATTTAACTAATTAGCTAGGCGTACCAACATTCTTCACTCACCAAAAGTAAGAGACCCCCATCACAAACTTGTTCATCCTAGATCTAGGATTGTCCACCAAGTGAGGATCATACATTGAAAGTTGATTAAACTTGAGGGCATAATCCCTCACACTCATAGCACCTTATTTCAAGTTCATAAACTCCACCAACTTAACATTCTAAGATCAAGAGGGAAAAACCAGTTAAGGATAGCCAATTTGAACTCCTCCCAAAGCATCACATTACCAACCCCCTTCTCATCGTTTTATTCATCATACCATATTTAGGCTACCCTTTAAGTTGGTACGTCACCAACTCCACCTTTTAATTAGGCCCAGCACCCATTATATTCAATGAACTCTTGTGGATCTTCATCCACCGTTGATCCATAGAAAATTGGAGGATTCATCCTCATGAATTCTCTTACCTTAACTCCTGGGATAGTAGCATGAGGGTTTTGGGCCCCTTGATTGACATGGTTGGCCACAAATTGGGCAGGCATATTGAGAGCATCCCGGAGTTCACCATTGTTAGGTTGCTCCTCGGGAGTTTGGGCCCTTCGTCCTCGAGTGTTTTGTATGATCTAGCATAGAAAAGAATAATCATTAGGGGGGGAAAACTTAACACAACTCTATAGCATGGCTTAGAATATGAAGAAGGGAAACATTTACTAAAATGTCTCACAGCTCCTATTCATAGTCAAGGCGCACTTCACAACCATGAATAGGACTCTAATCGACGCGTTGTGTTAATCTTTGACGATCTATCAACCTAGTACTCTAATACCAAGTTTGTCATGACCCAAGCCTAGGGCCTAAATATGACTTGGCACAAGGGGAACCCAAAGGGACCCTAAGCAAGACTCTTAGAACATCATTACACATCTTTGGTTGTGGAAGCAATAGATACAACATAGAAAAGTAAGAGTATAGGGCAATGGGTGTAAGGCAAAATCTTATATAACATCATAATTAAGAGACAAGAGACAAGCTCATATCATAGAATCAAGAACAATAGAGTCAAGACTATTAATATAGATACATAATATGTCCAACAAACACCTCTAATATATAGGTAAGAGCGGGGGCCAAGACAAAGTAACCAGTCTCACCCTCATTGTCAAATAGACAATAAAGAAGAATGTCTCAGTACATAATAGGAGTAACATAGACTAAGGTCCCCAAAATGGAGGACTCACCAAATAGCTTGAGTAGTGTGGAGGAGGAGGGTGATCAACTTGGGCATTGATTCTTACATGGTGACATCATGTAGGCATAGATTATGCATTAGTATGTTTGAATGTACTAAGTATGTAGGATTCAATGCAACAATAGATATGCACCATAATGTTAAGCAATGGGCAAAATATAACAATATGGCATGTATGATTAATACTTAAGTAAATCATGCTCATATAGGAAATTATTTGTGAAGAATAGAGCAACTAGATTTCCAAAGTATGAACCCCTTCGTCGGTTGATGATGATCCCACCCCATCACCCTGGTGGTGTGGTACAAACCCCTCACATGGTTGATGATAATCGCACCTTATCACCCTGGTGGTTAAGTACAAACCCCTCATATGGTTTGATAAGTACAAAAACCCACCTCAGTTGATGCGTACAAACCCCACCTTGGTTGATGATTATATACCCCACCTCGATTATGAGTACAAACCCCCACCTCAGTTGATGTATACAAGCCCGCACCTCAGTTATTCGGGCTCATAATCCCCTCAGATTAGGCATGGTCTAATGCAACAGTTTATACAGAGTATATCATATACATAAGCTCATTTTATCATCATAATGCCATTTATATCATATTTCATGCTTTGAACCTTCAATTCCTCAAGAAACCACATCCAGACATTTTATCAAACACTTAAGAGGGTGTGTAATTCTAGTATAAATCCATGAAATATAGAGATGAAATCATATAGGAGAATGCATTATAAAACAATCAATCAACACCTTGCAATACCCTCTAAAAATATGAATCAAAATCCCTCATCAAATCTTACAATCGACAAAGATTTATAGCTCAAAACATAGTAAAACAGTCACAACTTTACATATTTCAAAACTTAGTGTACAGTGAATTTAATAATAAGCAAGCCTTACTTGTAAATCAAGCTTAAATCATGCAAATTTTGGTAAAAAGAGGCTTGGGTATCATGTCAATACTTTACATAGCTTTAACTTAATGTGCAATGAGTATTGAGAAATGTTTAGGATGATATGAGGGTGAAATTTAGCTAAGTATGAGTAAAAACCCATTTGGGAACACTTAGGCCCCAGACCCAAAAGACTTGGACCGAGATGGAAATCACTTGCAACCAAATTACATAGATCTAACTCTGGTCCATGACACATACTAGTTGCGGAGGCCAAAATAACATATGTCCGCGATAGCTGCGCGTCATGGTGCTGTCGCAGATCGATTCTAGATAAGAAAAATTATGAAAATTAAAATTGCTAATGATTGGTTATAAAATCAAGGTTAGACCCTTTTCCACCCCCTTTATCATAAATTTGAAGTCAGATTTTTGAAATAACGAACTTATTTTGAGATATATGAAAATTGAAATTTCGGGCATTCCGAGGCACGTTTTTGGGAACTTTTCAAGATCATTTCATCATCTCTCCCTTGGGAGCATTCTTCCCCAAATTTAAAAGAGGAATACAAGACAAGAATGGTCATAAAAAAACCAGCCCCAACTAAAGTGCAACATTACATTTAAAACACCATTTTCAAAATCTCAATGTAAATGTAAAACCATCATCAACTTACCAAATTAAACATGAATGCATATGAATGATATACGGGATTAACATAAGACTTGGAATCATATAAGAGACTCAGAATTAGTAAATTAGGCTTGAGTGGAGTGGAAAAGATACGGATAGCATTTTTGCATGTCCGCTTCGGCCTTCCAAGTAGCACTTTTGATTTATTGGTTCCTCTTAAGGTCCTTAACGGATGCCACCTCCTTGTTCCTAAATCTCTTAACTTGCCTATCTAGGATTTGAACAAGAACCTCCTCATAGGTCATGTTTTCCTCAAAAACACCCACAACATCAAGATGCACAATAGCGTTAGGATCACCAACACATTTCCTGAACATTGAGACATGGAACACCGGGTGAACCAAATGCATTTCACTCGGCAACTTCAATTCATAAGCTACCTTGCCAACCCTTCATAAGACCTCATAAGGACCAACATATCTTGGACTCAACTTTTCCTTTTTACCAAAATGGACCACACCTTTCATCGGAGAAACATTGAAATAAATCCAATCACCCACTTAGAAGCCAAGTTCTCTTCTTCACACATCGGCATAAGACTTTTGACTACTTTGGCCTGTTCTTACACTTTTTCTAATCATCCTATCCTTCTTAAGTGAATCCATAACCAGATCCAGTCCCAATAAAGCCACATCTCCAACCTTAAACCAACCAACTGGTGATCTAAAATGTCTCCCATAAAGAGCTTCGAAAGGAGCCATGCCGATGCTAGAGTGATAGCTATTGTTATAGGCAAACTAATTCAAAGGAAAATAATCTTCCCAACTACCCTTCAACTCCAATAAACAAACCCTTAGTATATCCTCAAGGGTTTGAATGGTTCCTTCAGCTTGGTCATCTGTTTGGAGGTGAATAGTCATACTAAGGTGAAAATTTTGTACCACGAACCCTTTGACAAGACCTCCAAAAGTGTTAAGTGAATTGTGAACCACAATCTGATATGATGGAAAAAGGAGCCACATGCAACCATACTAACTCATAGATGTACAACATTGCATATGCTTCAACCACATATGTGGTCTTAACCAGTAGAAAGTGAGTCGATTTTGTCATCCTATAAACCACCACCGAAATGGAATCAAAACCTTTCATAGTATTGGGCAACCTAACCATGAAATCTATATTAATCACCTCCCACATCCATGTTGAAGTCTCTATGTCATGGGTTAGGCCACCGACCTTTGATATTTGGCTTTAACTTGTTAACAACTATGGCCACCAGAAATGAATTTGGCAATGTCGCTCTTCATTCTCCCACCAATACACATCCCTCAAGTCTCTATACATTTTGGTGGAACCTGGGTGGATAGAATAAGGAGAATTATGGCTCTCATCAAGAATTTTCTCCCTCAAACCATCAACACAAACATAGGCTACCTTTGTACCTAAGGGGACCATCTCTCCCTTAGGGGAAGACCTCTACTTTGACCTTTTGTCAGGGTCATTTCAGTATTGATATGGCTCCTTTTGAGGCTCTTTATGGTAGGCGTTGTAGTGCACCAGTTGGGTTGTTTGAAGAGGGCGGAATCTATTTGTTGGCTTCAAATTTGGTCATGGAGGCCTTGGAGAAGGTGAGGTCAATTAGGGAGAGATTTAAAATTACCAAAGTAGGTAAAAGTCCTATATCGATGTGAGGAGAAAGGATCTTGAATTTAAGGTTGGTGATTGGGTCTATTTAAAGGTCTCACCCATGTAGGGTGTGATTCGATTTGGCAAGAAGGGTAAATTGGGCCCAAGGTTTGTGGGTACTTATAGAGTGTTGAGGAGGATTAGTAGGGTAGCCTATGAGTTGGAGTTTCCCATTGCTATAAATGTTATTCATCCAGTTTTCCATGTATCTATGTTGAGAAAATATGTGGGTGACCCAAGTGCTATTGTACCATTGGATGTTGTGGGTATGGTAGAAGATAATTTGACTTATGAGAAGGTTCCGGTAGAAATTTTGGATAGACAAGTGAAGAGGTTGAGAAACAAGGAGGTAGCTTCCATCAAGGTTCTTTGCAGAAACCAACAAAATGAAAGTGCCACATGGGAAGCGGACATGCAAAACCAATATCTATATCTTCTCCACTATACTCAAGTCTAAGGTACTAATTTAAGTTCATCTATATGATTTCCAGTCGTAAGTTTCATCTCCTATGTTATTTTGCATGCATTCATGTTTATGTTAACAAGTTTATGGTGATATTTGACACTTACGTTGAATTTTTGAAAATGATATTTAAGTGCATTGTTGCATTATTGTTGGGGTGAATTCTTCGTGGTTACCTTTCTATGTATGTTTGTTTGAAGTTCAGGGAAAAATTTTCCCAATAGATAGATATTCAAATGCCCCAAAATGTGCTTCGGAAAGGCCTATAATCATAATTTTCACATTTCTCAAAATCAATGCGTGATATCGAAAATCTGAATTTATATTTGTGATCATGGGAAAAATTGAATGGGAAATGGGTATAACCCCAAATTTAGAGCAATTATAGCAAAAAAAAATTTTCCCAAAATTTGCTTATCTACTGGCAATCTGCGACTAGAATGCAACGCGGAGTGGGCACGGATCAATGTAAATTGGTCCTACGCGATGGCTCTGCGACGTGGACCTGTCACGGAGAATTGTAATTATTCTATCATTTTTTTTATCTCAGCCTAAGGTATTGGGTCCTTGGCTTTTTAAAGCGCACCCATGCATAAAAATACCTACACTTGGCCATTTTTCAACACTATATCATTCAAGACACTCTCAAAAACCTCTCTAACACTTAGCCAAATTTTTCATCCAAATTCAAGTGTCTCAAGCTTAATTCCAAATCTCAAGAACTTCATTCAAGCTTCAAGATTTCATTAAAATCTTCATTAAGGAAATCCCCAAATCTAAGGTAGGTGGATTTCAATCATCGGGTCCTTTCACCCATGGTGCCCAATCTCCCGAATTTATGAAGATTGCATATTTTTAAGTTGTATTATCTATCGGTATCTTTTATTATGAATTATAAGCATTAAATACATTGGGGTTTTATGAAATGTTTATTAAATATGCATGTTTATTTATCTCAAGCTTATACTATGAGTTGGTTTTGTCTATTCAAACTATGTATGTTTTTAGCTATTGAACTATGATCTGTTATGAGATCTGATGATGGATTTCATGGTACTTTGCTTGAGGGTTTTCCAATATGTTAGTGGGCTAATTTTCATTGGGTTATTGCACATGATTTCACTCTTGAATTGTATGGTTTTGAACAAGCATTACACACCCACCAAGTGTTTGATAAAATGTCAAGTCAAGAATTCTCAACTTATTTACATGTTTTATGAGTCAAGTGACTTCATGATGTATATGTGCTGTCATGTATGCTATGAATTCATGAAATTATCTATGATTATGAAAGTATGAGGTTAAGCCCTATTTTTAAGATTCTACCGCCTGTGAGCCTTTGATTTTAATACAAGGGTAATGTTTGATTATTATCTATTCTCATATTTCAAGAAAGGCTCACCATTAGAGGTCAAGTATGATAGATCTACCCATTTCATGATTCCATGTTTATTACAAGTTATTAAAGTATGATTATTATAAGTATTCCATGCGATTATTCTTAGCATCGATGGATGCAGGGTTTGCTCTCTTTCCTTGAACTATAGGCCAACAGAAGATTATGTTATACCATTGCTATACTAGTGGATACATTAGTGTACTTTCTCTTGAAGTTCTTCCCAAAATCGGACGAGCTCTCATAAGGTGAAGTTTCTCATGAAATCCTTTCCAAATTGGGATGGGCTCCCACAAGGAAGGTTACTTCTCTTAAATGGGATGGGCTCCCATAAGGTGAAGTATGGTTTACCTTGGCAAGTAGACCACCTCTTTACTGGTAATGGGTAATTATCGGGATTCTAAGTTGTAGCTCGCATTGTCTTATTCTATGTCGATTGATGTCTCTTCCCACACATATGTTATGGTGTATGCAACTTGAATGATTTACAAGTACGTTTTACTTCAAGCATTGATCATGCATGTCATATTGAGATTATGCTTATCTATTGCCTATTATAATGCATTTTGACTATATTGGCTTATGTATTGTTGCATTGCGTCCTACTTACTTAGTACATTCAAACATACTAATGCATACTTTGGGCTACATGATATCACCACGAAGGGAATGGAGCTCCTCTTGACCATCCTCCAAGAGGCTAGTGAGATTCTTCAAAGACAAGCTTGGTGAGTCCTCAAGTTCGAGGAAACTATCTACTTTCTTGCTATTTGAAGACATCTTGTGTTGAATATTTAACATTATGAGGGTGAGCCAGAAAAGTGTCTTGGCCCCTGCTTCAATCAATGTTTAGAGGTCTTGTTTGAACAATTGATATATCTATGGTTTGAGTTTTGACTCTTTATGCTTCATAAATTTCTAGACTTCCCTTAATCTGTGTCCCTTGTGTATATGCTTGTTCTTATTGTTTATATGGCTTCCGCTACCAAGGATGTGTAATTGATATGCAAGAGGCTTGTTTGGGTCCTTTCAGGTTCCCAATTGCCATGTCACATCTAGGAATTTGGCTTAGATTATGACAGAATTTTCCTTTTGGCTTGTCCCATCGGTTTGAGAATGAAAAGTTGTACTTAACTTCACCTAAGTGCCAAGTCCTCTTTGAAATAATCTCCAAAAGTGAGAAGTAAATTTGGTGTCGCTATCTGACATGATAGACCTAGGCATACCATGTCACCTCACCAACTCTTGGATATATAACATTGTATAATCTTCTACATTGAAGGTAGTCTTTACACGTAGGAAATAAGCCAATTTAGTCATCTTATCAATGATAGCCCAAATTGAATCAAATTAGGAAACCCAACCACAAAATCCATGTTCATGTCATCCCACTTCTAAGTCGGAATCTCAATATCTTGAGCCAAACCACTAGGCCTTTGATGTTCTACCTTCACTTGTTGACAATTAAGACATTCGAATACAAACTTGGCTATATCTTTCTTCATACCATACACCCAATACACCTCCCTCAAATATCGATACATTTTGGTAGATCTCGGATAAATAGAATAATGAGAATTATGGGCTTCACTCAGGATTACCTTCCTAATACCATTAACATCTAGAACACAAAATCAATCATGATATCAAAGTAAATCATCTCTTACTTGGGAGAAAACCTCTATCTTCTTTTTGGAAACCAACTTCTTCAACTTAACCAATGACGAGTCTAAATCCTACTAAGCCTTGACATCAAAAAACACAAAAGATTCAACCCCATTCTGGAGTTGAATACCACACTCATTAGATCCGACCCATCTAATGCCCAACTTAGCAAACGATGAACATCTTTTACCAACTCATTCTTTCCTTCATCAACATGATCTAAATTTTCCATATATAGTCTACTAAGAGCGTTGGCTCCAATATTTACCTTGTCGGGATGATATTACACACTCATGTTATTGTCTTTAAGAAGTTTCAACCACCTTCTTTGCCTCAAATTACGATCCCTTTGGGTGAACACATATTGCAAGCTCTTGTGATTGGTGAAAACATCAACATCCACCCCATGGTGATATACTTGATCTAATGAAGCCTTTCTCGAAAAGTACTTCAATTGATCTTTCAACCCCTTTCACTGAGTCGGTACAATAAGGTAAAGAGGAATAGAGATAGGTTGCATATTCAGGAGGGGATATATGCCAAAGTCTACTTTCGTTTCAGGGGGAACAGCAGGAAAATCTTTAGTAAACAAATCCAGAAACTCGTTAATCGTTGAAATCGATTCAAGAGTAAGTGATTCAGTATCCACATCTTTAACCCTCATAATACGATAGATACACCCCTTAGAAATTATCTTGTGCTCCTTGAGGTAGGAAATAAACCGACCCTTAATAGTGATGTCACTACCCTACCATTCAAGAATGGGCTCATCCAAAAACTGGAATATAACCTTTCAAGTTCTACAATCTATAGAGGCATATGAAGCATGCAACCAATTTATCATGAAAATAATATGAAAATCAAACATCTCAAGTTCCACAAGATCACATAGAAGGACATTAAGAAAAACAGAGATAGGACAACCCTGATAGACCCTATGCGAAATAATAGACTCGCATACATGAGTATAAACCATAAAGGCTCCCTTAAAGTTTTGGGGCTCAATCCAAACTTAACATCCAAAAGAGGATTCACAAAAGATAAATTTGCACTTGGATAAAGAAAAACATAAGCATCAAAATGAAAAACCTTTAACATACCAGTCACAATATCCAAAGTCTCTTCACATGAAAACTAATGTGTCTAGGGGCACCACCCTGTAGTGCTCTGTACTGGCCTTGATCACCTTAGGGCACTTGACCCTGAACCTTCTAGACAGCCTTAGGACAATCAGCAACCTTGTCACTTGTATCACCATACCCATAGCAAGCACCCAACTCTTTTCAACAAGCACCCATGTGATTCTTTCCACACCTGTCATACCGGGGAAGCAATGGCCCATGATATGTTGCAAAAATACAGATCTTTTTATGCTTGAAATGTAGGATTTTGTATGTTCTCAATGCGGTATTTGTGTGTTTTATGTGTTTTTGTGTTTAGATTTGCAGGACTACAAGTTGGCCAAGATTTGGGGAAAAATTGCAAAAGTTGCTGGTTTTTGCTATTTTACGAGACTTTATATGAGTCATAGAGCACTCTACGAGTTGTAAATGTGTTTCGTGTGGAATTGCAATGAGGAGCCAAGTTTCTAAAGTTAATTCTAAGAACATGCAGTGGAGTCATGGAGCAGTTTATGAGTCGTAGAATACCTTTCATGCCCTAAGGATTAGAGAAGTAGTCTTGCACGAAATTCATCAGATAAAACCCCCCTTAAGGGTTGTCAACCACTTTATTCCTTATGAATGGGTGTCGTAGAAGATAAGTCCAAAATTTCAGTAGCTGATTATAATACCCAATTACGAATCAAAGAGTGCTTTCGTGGAATTAGCCGACCAGTTTTCCTAATTTTTAGGACTTGTTTTTTTTTTAAGTAAGTTTTATAGGTTATTTTTTGTAAGTTCTTACCAGTTCACATAAGTTTTTAGTAGAGTTAGGTCTTGTGTTCATAGAACTCAACATTATATGGGAGAAAATTGTGAGAGAGTCTTTGAAACACTTGTGCTTCAATCTTCAAGCTTGTATTTTTCATCTATTTTGGATTTTCTTGATCTTAATACAATTGTGCAAGTGTTTAATTACGTCTTCTTAGTTTATAATCGCTTCATCTACACATAGCATTAGTAGTTAAATCCACAACTAGGATTTTGGAAACCATGAAGAACTAACAAAGTAAAATCGGATAATTCACAAGTCTTGGAAGGTGTATATGCATATATTAATTAGCGCTCTTTGTTTTGCATGTTTTCTAATGGTGGCCAACATTAGAACCAGCCTAGTATTACTGACTGGACCAAGTTAGTAATGAGTAGGAAAAGAGATTAATTAATAGGATTCGATTAATTGTGTTCTCATCTAATCAACCAAAATACCCTAGTTGCTCTGTATTATTGATTTTTCTCTTGTGTTAGTTAGATAGTTTATTTTCTCATTGATGATTGCAACCCCACCACCACCACCACCCTTGAGGAATTGAGTTGGTTAACTACTCGGATTGTATATTGGTGAATTTATCTCGAGTCTACAAATTCACTGTGGGTTCCATCCTACCTTGGTTCGATTCTATTTTTTGTCAGTGACCACTTTATCCTCTAAAAAGGTGGTGTAACTTTGGCGACATTAAGGTTTTCGCACTGTTGCCAGGGAATAAAACTAGACTTAGTAAATTGATTAGCAATTCGAGTATTAATCCTTAGTTCCCTTTATTTTACTTTGTTTTTGTTGTTGATCTTTGCATGATGTACGAGTAGTGTATGCACAACACTCAAAGTCAAGTCAAGCCCTTAACTCTGTTAGATCCATAAATCCACCGAACCACAAGAAGAATAGCCTAAGACAATACCAACAACACAGCTAATATGGCCCTGAATAGGAAAAATAATGAGGATGAGAGGAATGAGAACCCACCTCCTTTGGAGGGCATACCACTACCTCGGGAGTTCAATGACAATGCTTACTAGTGCAAATCAGTTTAGGTTGAACCCTATGGCAATAGATGTGACTGGAACTATTGTGTTTTCCACTACTATCGGAAGACACAAAATTCACGGTCTCTAGTTGGTTACTTCAGATGCTCCATAACAATGGGCTATTTGCGGGCTTACCATCAGATGATCCACATAGTCACTTGCACAGTGTGGTATTTGCTTGTAAGAGTGTGATATGAATGCAAAATTACTCTATAGATGTTGTGAGACTTCGTGTCTTCCCATTATATCTTACGGCAAATGCTACATTGTGGCTATTTGAGCTCTTGTAGAGTTTAATCACTAGCTATACAGATTGGTATAAGGCCTTTGGGGAGAGGTATTTCCCTAAATTGAAGAAGCTCAAATTAAAGGATCAGATCAACAACTTCGTGCAACTTCCTAGTGATTCGATAAGCACTACTTAGGAGCGGTTTAGAAAATGTCTGAGGAGCATCCCTGACCACATGATAGTTGATGACACCTTGGTTGAGATCTTCTATCGTGCCCTTGATGAGAATAGTCAGGCACGTGCTAACACTATCATGGGGGGAGGCATATTTTTATATTAACCATTTGCAAGGATTGTTGAATGTATGGAGCAAGTGGTCAAGATAAATCGTGTATGGTGGCAGTGGGATAGAGCGTCCACAAAGAGTTCATATGATGTTAGTGTGGGGTTAGAACAAGCAAGAATTAATAAAGAAATTATGCAGCAGCTTTCTCAACTTCGCACAAGCATGGATGTGGTAATAAAGTAGAACCAAGAAAGAGTGAACGCAATGGTCCACCAACTCCCGTGTGCACCTACGTATGAGGAGCCATACTATGAGAAGGACGCATATTTTGTGAATGATCATATGGGGAGTTTTTTGACCAATACCCAAGAGTCTAATCAGGACTGTTGGTGCCAAGGCCAAGGAAACCAAGTTCGGAACTTTGGTGGAGATGGATAACAGTGTATTTTATGAAGAATATGCAGGTATAGGACTAAGTCAGCCATGTTGGCTAAGGAAGAGCACCAGGTTAAGTTTCTAAAACTGTGCTTACGAGTCGAAAAGCAATTTCCAATAAGCAGGAAAACTATGCACACCAATTCACAAGTCGACTTTACGATTTGTAGAGCAAACTATGAGTCGTGAATGAGGCTCCTGGACCCAAGTAAGCTTTCTAACATTTTTCTAAGCATTGAGGGTTCTACGAAACCATGACCTACAAGCCATAAAGAAATTTATGACTTGTAATCAAGGTTTCGTAAACCAATGCCCAATAAATTTCTAGTTGATCTGGTAAATTATAAATTGAGGGGTCAAATATTTTTGACCCCCATTTGACCTGAAACTACAAAATCTACCCAACCTACCCCACACCATCTAAATTCTGACTACCGTTGAGCCTTTTTCGACGAAAAATTGGTGACCTAGGGTTTTTCTACTACCCACCTCGTTCATCTTCCATAAGTTACTTGTCAATTCTTGATGAGTTTTAACTTTATTTTAAACCCTTAATTTGCCTTGTTTAATTTATTAATTTGGAAATCATGTGGGATGGGGTGTGCAGGATTGAAACCTATGTTTGAAATTTATTTGGGATTGCGTGTAATAAGGTTGCCCTAATTACTGCCTAAGACATGAGTTGGGCATTTTTGTCTTAATTGTTTTGGGTTTATTGTTTGTGATTATTGAGTCATCCACCATATAAGTTTGAATTCTCTTGAATGAGATTGCATGATTTGTGCTTGTGGAAATGGTGGGTGAGGACATAGATACATGATGTTGCATTAATTCATTAGAAGTGGTCAGAATTGTGGGATAACTTGTGGTAAATTATTTTTCGATGGGGTGTGTATGTATGGAAGAACATTTTGGGGGTAGGGTTGCATTATTAAAATCATGTGGGTTTGTGTGTTCTTGCTTCGATGCGGATAATTAGTTGGTTGAAGTATTATTTTGGGGCCCATGTAATGAACTCAGTGACAAAGTTTTCTGGTTTATGAGTCGCTTTTATGACTCTAGGATTGATCCACGAGTCGTAATTTCCACTCATGCACCATTCCAAAAACTTAATGTTTCAGAGTATTCAACAGACAAGACCTTCGAAAAGTTGTAGATAACTCTACGGCTCGTATATAGGTCTCGTAGGTCCCTTCTTAAGTTTAATTACTCACTAGATTTTTCTACGACCCTAGTCTATGATTCGTAACTATTTTAATATTCGTACCTGCTCTCATAAACTTTTCCACTAAATAAACTTGTTTTTAACCACTGGGTTATGATGGCTCTTTACAACTCATAGTATCCACTATGACTCGTAAAGGTGCCCTCGTACAGCCTATCTGCAACTGAACTCAGATGAATTTTGCATTTCAATTCTTTATTTATGGTCTAACCATCATGTGTATGTGTTGATTTTTCAGGTATATGGCCCCTTAAGCTAAAAGAGATGCAATTATGGCCCTATGGGGGAAGCTCAGGGATGAGCCTTAAGATGACGAGTATTCGGGTAGGGAGCAGTCCCCTCAGCCTAGTGGTTCACAAGAGGTCCTAGATGTGAGACAAAACCTAGATGCAATTGTACCATAGACTAGAGTTGCTACCAGAGGTAGGCGCACTCAGTCTCGGATTGCTAGTTCTCCCCATTTTGAGGAGGGAGACAGTGATGGGAGCAGCATGCCACAGGTGACTCCATTTGAAGAGGAGTCTACTTCTGACAAGGGCTCTAAGGAGAGATCAGAGCTAGAGTCTTCTATCGCACCATCATTGTCATCTGCAATGAATGCCCTTGCTAACCAATGATGTCTCAAGGGCATGCAGCCTTAAGAGGGGGGTAAGCCGACCCCTTCCATCTATGAGGAGCCTAGAGTTATTACAGATGGACTTAGTTATGTACCCGATATCCAAGACACGATGAGTCGATATTATCACGACCCAAGCCTGGGGCCAAGATATGACGGGCTGGGGAACTCGAAGGAACAAGCCTTCGAGCATATCATTACACATACTTGGTCGCAGAAGTAATTAAAATGACAATAAGCGATAAGCATAAACAACGATAATTGGGACTAAGGGTAAACTTCCATATCATAATCATAGAGAAACAAGAGAGTCAAGGCTCATAGCATAGATTCGTATCATGACAAGCAACATCTCTACTATATAGATAAGAGCGGGGGCCAAGGCAAACAACCGGGCTCACCCTCATAGTCAATGCATACATATAAGAAATATAGTCTAAGGACATAGCATAGGATCATAAACATCATCCCCGTTATGGAGGACTTACTAACAAGCTGCGAAATATCATACTAGCCATGTGGAAGAGGATGATCAAGTAGGGCTCCAGTTCCTACATGGTGACATCATGTAGGCATAAAGTATGCGTTAGTACGTCTGAATGTACTAAGTATGTAAGATGCAATTCAACAAGAGATAGGCATCATAGTCAAAATGCATAGAGATAAACAATAGATGCCATAGTAATTGTATGACATGTACGATTAATGATTAAGTAAAACATGCTTACATAGACCATAACATAGGTGTAAGAAGAGACCATTACACTATTGGTGGATCATCAAATCCAACAACCCGTTGTGATTAATGTATAAACCCCATCAATAAGTTGGTGGATCAGTGCACCCTACACCCCGTGGTGTCGGAGTACTAACCACCCAATAGGTTGGTGAATCGTCCAATGCAACCACCCGTGGTGCCGGAGTACAAACCCCCCAATATGTTGATGGAAACAAATCCCCAACAAGGTTGATTGATAGTTGCAGCATACCACCTGTGTTGCAGGAATACAAACCTCCCGATAGGTTATCATGGTACGAAACCCTTGACAAGGTTAGCAGCGTGCAGCCCCCGATTAGGGCATAGTCAAGTTCCAACACTATATAGAGAATACCATGTATATACACATTCATTTCAACATCATTTCAACATATCGTCATAGTGTGTAGCGCTAGTATAATCGGACATTTTATCAAGCACTTAGAGGGTATGCAGTGCTAGTGTAAAACCATGCAATTCAAGAGTGTTATCATGCTAGAAAATCAAATGTAAAACTATCAATAGATACTTGGTAACACCCTCAAGCAATATACATCAAAACCTATCATTAAATCTTAAGATAGAATAAAGATTCATAGCGTAAAACATACTAAAACAATCACAATTTCAAAACCCCAACATAGTGTGCAGTATTTTCATAATAAAAAGACCTATGAGTAAATAATCTTTAAATTATGCAAATTTAAGTAAAAGAAAGCTTGGGTATCATGGGTAAAAGGAACCCATGAAAGAAACAGACAAACTTTAGCTTATCAGAATAGCATGATGATGATTGGAAATGAAGACTTGAATCTTGGTTGAATTCCTTAAGATCCGGAGAGAGTTTTGGCACTTGAATTTTGAGAGAAATATAAGACTAAGTGTTTCAGTGAGTATTGGGGAATGTCTTGTATGATATGAAGTCAAAATATGTCTAAGTATACGTATTTTCTCATATGGGAAGGCTTACACCAAAGACTTAAAAAGACTGAACAAGAAAATGGGACTGGAAAATACACTATGGTGCATCGCGCACCAGACGCGCCTAAAGACTTTTTCCGAGCTCACTTTGAAATTACGAAATTCACTACAGTTTCTCTAAAATTGGGTTTAGACCCTTTTACCCCTAAATTTGACCTCCTCAACAAGAATATGAAGTCGTACTTTCGATATCAAGCATGGATTTTGAGATATATGTAAATTGCGATTCTAGGCACTTCGAGGCACATTTTCAGACACTTTTTGGGGTCGTTTCAATATCACCCCCTTGGGAACATTCATCCCCAAATGTCAAAGAAATGTGCATAAGAAAAATGATCATGAAAAAATCAGCCTCCAATAAGAATGCAACACTACATTTAAATAACTATTTCAAAATCTCAACATAAGTGTCAAAGCCGTCATGAACTTGTCAACATAATCATGAATGCATGGAATGACATAGGGGCTGAAACACAAGAATCAAAAAGGACTTGATGCATTATCATAAGCTCTAATAGAATAAAAGAGATATGGATATTGCTTCTTTATTCTTGCACCGGCTCCCCAAAAGACACATACAAATAGACGACTCTTCCAAAGGGCCTGACGAACACTAAATCATTATCAATCAACTTCTCCACTCATCCATCGAACACCTCCACCGGGACCTTCTTCTAATCCAACTTATCCTCCACATCACCCACAATCTCAAGGAAATCTATAGCACTAGAGTCACCAACACATCCTCCTTATCCTAGAAGCATGAAGAACCGAACAAACCATAGCCCTATACATAGGCAATTCCCATACTTATGCAACCTTACCACCTCCTTCTACATTATATAAGGACTCATAATCCTAAACTCAATTGAAAACCTTAAGCACACCTTTCCACTTATTGCCATGAACCATCATCTCCCCCTTGGGAGACAAGTTGCACTCTACCATGTTTTCATCCAAAACTTCCAATTTTAATAAGGTGAATCAAGGCCTTGCTTGAACTAGTCCTCCTCAATCAAAGAAGATTTAGAACCATCAAGAATGCTATACGACCATGCTCAACTTCCTCTAACCTAATCCCCAGTCTTGCTAACGGATGAATCTCTCTAGTCACCTCTTACCACCATCATCAACACATGCTAGGCCACTTAGAGCACCGACCAAAAGATAAGCGTTGCCGGGGAAATTAATGCACACTCATCATTATTCTTAAGGAGTTCTAACCGCCTTCTTGTTATCTTCTATTTGCGCCTATCATATTTAGCAAACAACCCCTCATCATCCAAGACTTGCAACACAACCCCAAATGATTCACAAGCTCTAATTAAATCACCGCACCACCACTAGAGACCGCCACAACCATGTCAAGGTAGGGTTTTAAGACCCTATTCATGAAACCCATAAACATAGCCAGTGCATGAGACAAGAAAACAACTCCAACAATACTCAAATGCTCACCCTAGTCTGGAAAGACACTTGGAAATATCACCTACACTCATCCTTACTTAGGGATAAAACTCGAACCAAAGATCAATCTTAGAGAAGTAAATAACCGATCGTAGTTTACCAAATAGATCGATCATTCTTAACCATTATATTACCACCTTACGGGTTCTATAATCAAAGGAGATACAATATGCAAATAGCCAAACCACCTCAAGACCTCTAATTCAACAAGCTAAGTTGATACAAAATCATATGACAAAACCCTATGCAATAAGAACATGAGAGCAACCCTTAGAGACCTCTCCGAGCCACAATAGACTCATGTAACTCTTCGGGACACACATATGGGTCCTATTAGAACAAAGGAATAACAAAAGAAATAGCAACTCTTGTACCTAAAAAATCACCCTACTCAAAACATCGGTAACAATATTGGCCTTACTTAGGGTCAACTAAGGTATAAGAGATAAATTGGAACCTATTCACAAACTATGGTAATAGCCCGCTAAGTCAAAGAAGCTCCTAATATCTAATTAAGTCAAGCTCTAGGCTAATCTCTAATCATCTTGTCTTACTAGGGTCCACCTTAATACCCACACCCGATACCGCATGACCAAGGAAGGCAACATCTTACAACATTAATTTCCATTTCTCTTATTTAGCATCCATTTTTTTCCTTAAAATTTGTAGTACTATCCTCAAATGACCCATATGCACTTCCTCACTTAGGGAAATGAACCATCATACCAAAACCACCATAAACGTCATAGAGCAGGGACTAAAGATCTTATTCATGAAACTTATAGGCATAGCTGATACACTAATCAAACCAAAAGAGACTACTCCAAATTCAATGTATCGAAAAGGACTCTCAAGAATTCATTGATTACCAGAAACATCTCAACAGAAAATACCTTAGATTGAACACCTCTAAATCTCTCAAGATAATGAATGCAACCCTTAGGGATCAATTTTACCTTAAGACATGAAATGGACCTACCTCCTTTGCTACCACTTGACAACCTTCCCACTCAAAGATGGGCTCATTAGGGAATTAGGATCTAACATTATGGGTCCTACCATCCATGAAGACTAAATATGCACGCAACAATTTTATCCCAAGTATGACATCAAATCCACTACACCAACTCCAACATGCCACAAGGCAAGACTTAATGCAATACGAAACTGGATTAATACCTATGGACCTTCTAGAAACAATATACTCAAAAAAAAGGATATACACCAAATAGAGTTCGGGACACACATGAAATCCACTAGCAACCAAAAGAATAGTGAATGTAGTAGTGGCACATAGGGCCCCTTAATGTAAGAACATCAAAGCTAAAGGAAATTCCAACATACTAGTAGCAACATCGGGAGCCTCGTCCCCTCCTCAACCTTATTAATCAGCATCACCACCTTTACTCTTGTATTAACCATATGGGCAATCTATAATTCTTTGGCCTATCTCACCATACACCAAGTGTACACCCATGTTCCTCTAACTTGGGCCACCATGGTCCTTCCTATGCGTAGGGCACTTAGGATTAGTCATCCCACTGTCACCTCCTTTGCTCTTATTGCGTTTATGAGGGAAATCCTTTATCTTATGACCTAACTCACCACAACTAGAACTAGCATCGGTACCCCTCAATCATAGGCCATCATGGTGCCTACCACATTTTGGGCACCTAGCATAAGGCACCCTGCCACTACCATCGCTACATTTGGAAGTTTGGAACTTACCCCCCAACACGAGCCCGCTTGGCCTTATTACCCCTCCTCATACCATTAGAAGTCTATAGGGCATTCACTTATTGACCGAGGTGAGTTGCCAAGTTTTCCTCCACTATGGTCACTTCCTATAGAGTATTGCAGAGCTCCGCATTCATTATCTCACCGTCATGAGTAGGTGGAGACATATCCTTTAATGTAACGATTAGGGATTAGCAAATAAGACCTAGAGGATCTATCTATATCGCACGACATAGATCATGAAGAAGTGAAACATTTCCCTGAATGCCTCATTGCCTCCCATTCATAGTCTTACTGCACTTCACAACCATTAACAAGACTTTAATCGATGTGGTATGTTGGAAGCCGAGAACCTAACAATCTAATGCTCTGGAACCATCTTTATCACGACCCTAGGTAGGAGACTATATGTGACCGACGAATAGGAAACCAAAGGAACCCCAAACAAGCCTCATAGCATAATATTACACATCCTTGGTCATGGAAGCAATTAAAATGACAATAAGAGATAAGTATAAACAAGGGGAATTGGGACTAAGGGTACACTTTCATATCGTCATCACCAAGAAACAAGAGAGTCAAGGCTCATAGCATAGACACACATCATGTCTAACAACACCTCTACTACATCGATAAGAGCGGGGGCCAAGACAAGCAAACATGCTCACCCTCGTAATTAATACATATATAAAAGAAAGATAGTCTTAGGACATATTATAGGATCATAAACATCATCCCGGAATGGAGGACTCCCAACAAGCTTGCGTGATATTGTACTAGCCATATGAAGGAGGATGATCAAGTGGGGCTCCGGTTCCTACATAGTGATATCATGTAGGCATAGTGTATGCGTTAGTGCATTTGAATGTAATAAGTATGTAGCAAGTAATGCAATAAGAGATAGGCATTATAGTCAAAATGCGTAGAGATAAACAATAGAATGCATAGTAATAATATGACATGTATGATTAATGCTTCAGTAAAACTTGCTTACATAAAACATAGCATAGGTGTAAGAATAGACAATTAAACTATTGGTAGATCATCACACCCTACCACCCTTAGTGACTGAGGTACAAACCCCATCAATAGGTTAGTAGATCATTGCTACCACCAGTGGTGCCAGAGTACAAACCCCTAGAGAGGTTAGTGGATCGTTGCACCCTACCACCCATGGTGTCGGAGTAAAAATCCATCGATAGGTTGATGGGTACAAACACCCAACAAGGTTGATGGATAGTAGCACCCTACAAACCCCTCGATATGTTATTAAGGTACAAAGCCCTTGACAAGGTTACCCGGCGTGCAACCCCCTAGTAGGGCGTGGTCACATTCCAACACTATGTAGAGAATACCATATACATACATTCATTTCCTCATCATTCATCATCATATAATCATCATAAGCTCATCTAACTCATAAGACATGCATTGGACCTTCAATTCCTCATGAACCCATAACCGGACATTTTATCAAGCACTTAGAGGGTATGCAGTGCTAGTGTAAAATCATGCAATTCAAGAGTGTTGTCATGCTAGAAGATCCAATGTAAAACCATCAATAGATACTTGGTAGCACCCTCAAGCATTATACATCAAAAACCATCATCATATCTTAAGATAGATCAAAGATTCGTAGCAAATAATATACTAAAACAATCACAATTTCATAAACCCCAACATAGTGTGCAGTGATTTTCATAATAAATAAGACCCATGAGTTAATCACCTTTAAATCATGTAAATTTAAGTAAAAAGAAGCTTGAATATCATGGTGAAAGAAACCAATAAAAGAAACCCACATACTTTAGCTTTGGAGAATAGCTTGATGAAGATTGGAGATAGAGACATGAAGCTTGGTTGAATTCCTTAAGATCCGAGAGGGTTTTGGCACTTGAATTTTGAGAGAAATATAACACTATGTGTTTAAGTGAGTATTGGGGAATATCTTTTGTGATATGAAGGAAAAATAAGGCTAAGTATAGGTATTTTCTCATGTGGGAAGGCTTAGGCCCAAGACTTAAAAGTCTTGGACCAGAAAGGAAAACTGGACTAGAAAAATACGATGAGGCGCGTCGCGCCCCAGGCGCACCTGAACATCATTTTCGAGAACACGTTGAAATTTCAAAATTTACTGCGATCGCTCTAAAATCGGGGTTAATCCTTCTCCCCCTAAATTTGACCTCCTGAACAAGAATATGAAGTCTAATTTGTGATATCACGCATGGATTTTTAGATATATGAAAATTATGATTCTAGGAACTTCCAAGGCACATTTTTTCGAGCACTTTTTGGGGTCGTTTCAGGATCTCCCCCTTGGGAACATTCATCCCAGAATGTCAAAGAAACATGATAAGAAGAATGATAATGAACAAATCAGCCCCCAACAAGAATGCAATAATATATTTGAAACACCATTTTGAAATCTCAATATAATTGGGGCAGAGTTTGATTACACGGTGAGGCAGACCAGGAACCTACTAATGATGAAGGATCATGAGCCCCAAGCCACTTTGGTGAGATGGGTGGAAGGGTTTATTGTATAGCAGGGTCCGGAAACTGCTTAGATCACCACTCACTCAGAGCTTATCATCAAGGCTTCGCTCAGCTACGTCGCTAAATTTTGGTTGGTGATCAACAATGAGTATAAGGCAAGATTTGCAATCCCCAAAATGGGTTTTCCAATAGAAAACAATAATCTACACTCAAAATCTAGGAAAACCTTCAAAATGTAATGTGAAAATGTCTATTGGTCGAATTCCTCTTTCCAAAAATATAACTTTAGCTATATATCGTGTTTACAAAATAACCCTAGAATTTACATAGAAAAGACAACTGGCAGCTGATAAGTCTGGCAATTACGACTCGTAGGATGACCTATTAGTCTTAGTCAGGGTCTCATATCAGGTTATTTGCCTCTTGGACTGGGATAATACAACCCATAGGTACGAGTCATTGCTTAGGCTATGACTTATATGTTTGTCTCGTAGACTTGGTCTTCAGTTTTTAGTCCAAGATTTTGGCTCATTGATTCTTGCTATGAGTCCATCTATATGAGTTGTAGTGTGTCTTATAACTCATAGGCTGGGCTCATAGGGTTTACCTTCACTTGACAGATTTTTGATTTTTCATCTTTGATTCTTGATACGATATAAACTATGACTCGTAGGTTGGCTCATATGGCCTATGCTGCAGTAAAATCTGTAACTTGTCTTCAAAATCATGCCAACCTAACTTTTTTGCAAGATTAACACAAAAACACATCAAAACACTAAAAATTCAGTTTAAGAACTCACAAAATTTCTTATTTTAGGCACCAAAATATGTTGTATTTGGACGGAACATCAACACCCTGAACTTGGAATTGTTACTTGTCCTCAAGCGACGACTCAATCTACACGGGAAAAGAGAAATGCATAGTAGCTATGCATATATGTCAACTCCTCTGATTCAGGTACCCGACTACCATTTTCAAAATAGGATTGTGGACTTATTTAGCAAACAGGAACAAAATGAGATACCTGGATATCCAACTATGTTAAGAGAAGGAGCATCAACCATCCACAATCACTAGTATAGTCATATGCTACTCAAGTAGTGAAAATGCCCTCATTAGAAAGAAGTCCCTTATAATCACTCTAAAGCATTTTAGAATTCATGGACTAAGGAAGCACTCTACTCTCACAACTGAAATTTTATGCATACTGACTAACACCATATGCTTGTCTCTATCCTCAACTTCTGGCTTGGTGATAAAGTAAATGTGGATTACTTCAGGACTTCTAGGTTTGAAACATCAGCTCAGGATGCTTTGGTGAGGTATTTTGGGCAAATGGTGACTAAAGATATCCATAAACCATGTTTACCAACATTTTTTGCTTTCATAATCCACCCCTTTTAAACCAATCCACCCTTATTCTCCTATTTTGAACTTTTCTCGAGTGCTTTCGTTCTCTTTTTTCAAGTGAGCCTTGATTACAAACTCATTTTGTCTACTTTTTCTTCAACTCAAGTCACTTGTTTTTTTTCTTTTTCTTCACTTGATTCATGCTTTTTCATTTCTTTCTTTATTTCTCAACCACCTTATTATTATTACTTTGCCACAATAAGGGCCACCCTCAACTTAGACTTTTAGGCTCAGGCCTTTAGCCTCAATCAAGGTTCATATGTTCAAGGATAGACAAGGAATAATATCAAGGCATTTCATCAAACAAGGTTAAGCTAGCAAGGTATCAAGAAATAATAAGTACACGATAAGTTCAAAAGTTTGGAACAAGGGATTCATTTGCTCATCTGGTGGGTCATTTAGGCTAAAAGTAGTTTCACTCAATGAAAAAAGGCCTAAAATCCCTTCCATATCCACCATATCACCAAACCAATTTAGAGTAACAAGGCAAATCTGGGTCCATATAAGATGCATGAATGCAGCAAAATAGGCTCACAGCACACATGGCAATTGCATCCACAATCAAGTATAGACACATGTCATGCTTTCAGTCTCAGTTACTATCACAATATCAGAACAAACATTTCCAGATACTCAAAAATGTATGAATGCATCAATAATCACAACCTCAAAAAATTTGACGGTACCTAATTTTGGCATCAAAAGTTTAGAGAAAATCTAAGAACTATATATATACCAAACGATAGCATTACTATGCATTTAAAAATTATTTATACTTCCTAAAACATGCTAGTTCAACAGAAAATTAAATATCCACAAGAAAAAAGAAACATGGCAAGAAAACCTTAGGATAAAAAATAGGGGAAGTTATGGAGTTGAGGCTACTCAGACTTTACTTTAATCTATAACTTACACCACCCCAGTAAAATAGGATATTGTGTACTCAAAGTACAACAAAAAGAAAAGACAAACATACAAAAATATAACATAGATATATATAGATTCAAAATAAACAACTAAAAAAACGCACTATCCAAAATAAAAGTAAAAACATTATCCAACAAGAACATCCACAAAACCAAAACAAAAACAATATTATCTAACAAAAAGACAGAGTATCCATAAAAATAACTAAGAGTTAGGGTCAAAAGTTATCAAACATCATGTTGCTTATGCACCAATTTCGGGCTGGTTTGTGGGGTCCTGAGTCTGCCTCTCCTCCTCTGCTGAAGTATCCTCTCCAAGTGGGGTGTTCTGTGCTCTATCTCTCTGAATAGTCTCCAACAAAAGCAACTCCTACAACACCTCCTCAGGTATGGGCTCCTCCTCCTCAGGTCTCGGCCTCTTCGCGGGTTGCTCCTGATCAGCATGCTCAGGGGGCCTCTTCCTGTGGGTTTCCAGATGGTCAGTGAGCTAATCAAATACCTCATCACCTACCTATGCTTCCTCTGGGGCTGGAACACGGGCTTCTAATAGCTGCAACAAGTCAACCTTGAACCTAGCCAAATCATCAGTCACCGCACTCATGTCGGCAGGCCTAGCACCCTCGTGCCTCTTCTGGACTATAGACTCAAATGCATCAACTTGTGCATCAACCGCTCAGAATATATCCTAACTAAATCTTGGGAGAATTCCCCATCCTTTCCTTAGCGTCCCAAATAGTCTGAGCAATCAACGGTCAAACCCATACTGATAACTCCCGCAGCCTGCCCTCTACTACAGTCATCCTATGCAATAAAGCCTGAAAAGCAATAGTAGAGAAAAGAGGATCAACCTATAATGTCGTTGCTGCTAATGCTGGAGTGCTAGTGGATGGTGTAGACTCCATCTCGATTGCCGATGTGGGCGCTATAGAAGCTGGAGTAGTGCCCGTAGGAGCTGGAGGTGAACTTGGAACCTGTGGATCGACCAGAAATGGCTCTGTGATAGGAGGTGGGATAGCTCTCTGTAGGGTGATTGGATTTTCATCAGCTTTGATTAGGCTTGGATCCAGTGTATGCCAGGCCTCTACATGAGGGTCTAAGTGAAGAGAAACTAGTACACCTGCTTCCTTGCATAATCTATGAATCATAATGGGGAATGCCATTGCTTGATGAGTGTGGACTGCTGACTCGTGTATTTGTTTTGCCAAAACTTGAGCCCAATCAATTTTATACCCTACCAAGATTCTCGCCACCAACACAACCCTCTCCAATGTGATCACATTATCCGTGAATGTGGGCCTGATGCGCATTTGGATAATAGACCACCAAATCATTTCCATAAATGAGAGATAGGCCTTCAGAATATGTTTGGTATGGTCTACAACACATATCAGCTCAACCCCTTCCTGGAAATCTGGCTTTCTATCCACCTTAATAACTCTGTTTTCCGCCCAACATCATTCTGATTAATGGGTTTCCTCAACTCTGCCATCCAATGGTCATATTCTGCTATGTCATGGGGGGCTCTGTAATTTGTTCTAAATTGCACCCTTCGAATAGTCTCTGCTGAGATGTCGACTATCTTACGCCTGACCATTAGTTTACTCAATCGTGGTGCATCAATAGGCTTCATAAGCCTTGGAAGATTGCCACATACCATATCATAATAAGAAGCATAGAACTCTTGGACCAAGTAAGGAGCTTACTTCCCCTGCACTTGAGATAACCATCCTAATCCATGGCAGTTAGTGTCAGCTTCTAAACCTAGCACGCCTTTCAGACCTGAGTGAATATGTAGGCAGAATCAGCTAGCTATGGAGGATTTGTCTCTTCAAGGTGAGTCTGAGATACTTCCAAAGAGCTAGAGTCAGAAGTGGAGTCATCATCATCTGAACCACCTTCTTCATCCTCCTCATCAACTGGAAGGAGCTATTTACTTCCCTTTATACTCCAACTGATTGTGATTGCGTCAAGGGCACGTTAGCCTCAGGGTCAGCAGGCAAATTCATTTATTCAGTTTATTGCTCATCCTCATATGTTTCATTCCTCAGTTGGTGTCTGGGGGATGGGGAAACAACTCTTCCCCCTGTTGAAGAAATTATCTCTGCAAAATCATGATAGACAGAAGCCTGAGCACCCTAATATTTTATATCAGCACAATAATTCATAACATAATCAAGCAAGTAACCATAAAATATCTTAAGTAAAAAGACTAAACCAAATCAGAGTTTCAGAAACTAGGTGTACGCTCATATAGTTACCTATGAGTCATAGTCTTCGCTCGTATCACATTCTAGAGACACTTTGAGAATTCAGATAAGGGTTACGAGACCACTATTACAACTCATAATAGGTGCTACGAGTCGTAGGTGAATCTTGCATGAAAAGAGTTAAGGCGCAATGGGTAACTTTTGCCTTCTATGAAGGGCCACCATGACTCATAAAGAGACCTACGACTCATAGTGAGTCCTCATGGTAGAAAATGGAGAGCTCGTAGAGTACCGCTAACCTTTCCACAAAGAACAACAACAAACCTAGAAGGCATTAAAGGTTGCACCCAAAAACATGGGCAATACATCAGTAAACCATAAAGACTCATCATTACCAGTTGTATCGAAACAAAGCATGTATTCCTCCTTAGCAGTTGAAAATTATTAGCACCAGTACATACAGACAACAAAACTATACCACCCCTCAACCCAACAACTTCAGTCCCATGCGAGGTTCATTATGATCTATAAAATAAGCAACATACAAATATGGTAACAACATTGGCTATCAAATTCAACAAAGCATGTATTCCTCCTTAGCAGTTGAAAATTATTAGCACCAGTACATACTGACAACAAAACTATACCACCCCTCAACCCAACAACTTCAGTCCCATGCGAGGTTCATTATGATCTATAAAATAAGCAACATTCAAATATGGTAACAACATTGGGTATCAAATTCACCAAACTGGGACAACATTTAAGACTCGACCATTTACAAAGACATCAACAATTGTATAACACATTCCCCTAACTATCACAGGCACTTTTGCATGGTTATACTAGTCATGATCTTGAGGCCTACATTCAATCATCCATGAGAAAAGGAATTTCTCCTAGATAAATCGAAATTAATTGTGAAATCTTACTAGATGAATGAGTGAATGAACTATGAGAAGAAAAACTGGAAGAGTTCTTTAGTGCTCAATTCTCTTGTTAGGGAATTTTAGTAGGTGAAAAAGGTGAAAATGTATGTATTAGTGAAATGGAATGATGGTGGAGTTATAAACTGAAAGGGAACTCTTCATGAAGGGATATGAAGAACCAAGAGAAGTCGGTCTCTTAACATTTGCAATGGTCTGCCCTTTGAAATTCTGCAACTTGGTCTTACATGATCTTGACTATGAGCCGTATGATGACATATCCCGCATAGGTATCGATCTCAGCGTAGACCAACACTTAGGAAAATTTAATTTTCATACCTGAACAATACGAACCCCACTTACGACTCGTAGGGGACCCTACTAATCATAACTTTGGCTCGTGGTATGTGTGCTAGCTTTTGGTGATCACTATTTCCCTCTATAAGGCATGACTACGAGTCATAACATTCACTACGACTCGTAGGCCTACTCGTATGAGCTGCACTCGAACTTAATTTATCCCTTCTTTAACACTTGGTTTGTTTCTACAATATATTGCCTAAAATGCACTTAAATGCCAATTGATACAATTGATTCATAATTTCAACAATCATAACACACTATTGACTCACTAAACAATGAATAAAGTATGATAAAATGTCTTGAAATGAAGCAATCACAAAAAAAGATACTTGAGTTGTCTCCCATGAAGCGCCTTGTTTAACGTCGTGGCTCGACTCAGTCATTCATGAGTACTCAGTATTCCTCATGGGCTCCATCACTACTTCTACTTTTCCTTTGTTCATCCTGCACTGCATCTAGTTTCTCAATGAGTTGCTCAATACTATCATGCAGACTTTGCATCAATATAGTTTATTGTTCCACTTTGTAATTATATTTGAGGTTATCAAAGTTTATCTCCCTGACTATGTCATCTTGCTCATTCACCTAGGTCAGGACTTGTTCAAGCATATGCTCAATCTGGGTCAGCTTATCAATGGCATAATGCTGGTGAGGTACCCTCATATAATGTGTAATATTTTCTCTTTTGGTTTTACTTGAGGGTCCCATAGATGAACTAACAAGTGGTCCCGCTTGCTCTTGGAGGGGTTGGTAGACTTGGCCAACTGCAAATTGCTTGTCCATGTTCTCGGTGATCTCATTAAATGGTCTTCTTATGAATTCGAAACAGACTCCTCCGAATAATGCGTCAGCCTACCATTGTTGTTCAGAGGGTAATGCTCGGTAGAAGCTAGCTGTCAACTCATCATCAGTTAGACCATGGTTTTGCTTTGCTGCCAGGAACTGCTTGTATCTTTCCCAAAACACTACAAAAGGTTCTCCTAGCAATCTTTTGAAATTACAGATGTTGTTCTGTTACCTCTGCTTGTAGGACTCTCTCTATAGAAGTTCATGAGGAAGACTCTCTGTACTTTCCCCTAGTTAGAGCAAACATCAGGTGGAGGAATTGAACACCATTCTGCAGCTTCACTCAGGTGAGTCATTGGGAAAACCAGAAGTGCCATGGACTGCCAAGAAGGATGTCTTATCCCAAGGACCCCCCTCGATGTTCGAATGAAATTCTGTAGATGGACTTGGAGATCCTTGACTCTTGCAAGTAAGAAAGGGCACGCCTTTGCGAAGTCTCCAACAAGTCATTTACAATATAGTGCATTTGCTCAGTCATAGTGCCAGCCAACCTATACCTAAAATAAACTAACAAAAACAAATAGAAAAAATAAAATACAAAAACTAATATGGAAATAAAATCAAAAACTAGTCGTATTTCCCAGCAACAACGCCATAATTTTTTATGGGTTGATGGTCACACTCCAATAACAAATGGTTCGCTATCAATAATTAACCTAATCGAGGTTAGAGTCGAATCCATAGGGAATACAAGGCTTTGGCTAGAAGACTTTACTACTAATCATTTCTAGTATTTATGACTACAATCTCTAAATAAGGGGGGGTTTGCGATTCAAGAAAAAAAAATAAAATAGACACTAATTGAAATACAAGGAAACACTCAATTTTGGGGACAACTTGGGAATTATGTTCCCCATGGTTCATCGACTTGATTACCCTAGATACGTAACTATAATTTGTGAGACGCATCCAGGATGGTAACTTAGGTTCTTCCAGCCCTCTTGTGAAGGTGAAGCTTGAATTTCACCATGGCGCTTGGTCGACCACCATGGCATGCCAACTAACCGTTACCAATAGTCCTAGTCAACCTCCCCTTGTTCAGGTTTGGTCTATTAGATGGGAACACATCAATTGAATTCTATCATGTACTTCTGTTTTCCTATTTGTCACTACCTTGGTTGGGATCGTGATAGTAGGCAGGGTTGCATGTTCGTCACCACCAAACAATAATAAAAATAAAAGGAAATAGATAATACATGCAAAACCCCAATCATAGAAATGCAAGAAAACTAGGTTATTTCAAGTCAACTACCCATGGTTCCCACAACCCCAAGTTGTGGGTGCTTAGCTACTCATTGCTAAACCAAAACACACAAGAATGCATATAATAGACATAGTTGAGAGATTAGCCAACAATAATGAAGGAGATACGTACCACAAGTTGCAACCCCACAAGCTTGATTTATCAATAATTAGTACATGGTAAGATTTGCAATCCCCAAAATGAGTTTTCCAAGATAGAACAATAATCTATACTCAAAACCTAAGAAAAGATTCAAAATGTAATGTTAAAATGTCTACTGGTCGAACTCCTCTTTCCAAAAACCTACCTTAAGCTATATATAATGTTTACAAAATAACCCTAGAATTTACATAGAAAAGACAACTGGCAGTAGATAATTCTCATAGTTATGACTCGTAGGATAACCTATGAGTCATAGTCGATGTCTCGTATAAAGTTCTTGGCATATTGGACTGAATTGGTACGATCCATAGGTACGAGTCATTTCTTGGGCTACCCCTCGTATGTTCCTCTCGTAGTCTTGGTTTTTAGTTCTTAGTCCAACATTTTGGCTCTCTGATTCTTGCTATGAATCCACCTATATGAGTTATAGTATACATTACGACTCGTAGGCTAGGCTCGTAGGGGTGACCTTCGCTTGGAAGATTTCTGATGTTTAGTCTCTGATTCTTGCTAAGTTACAACCTACGACTCATAGCGTGAGCTACGACTAGCAGGTTGGCTCATATGGCTTATGCTTCAGCAAAATCTACAAATTATCTTCAAAATCATACCAGCCTAACTTTTCTGCAAGATTAACACAGAAACACATCAAAACACTAAAAAGTCACTTTAAGAACTCACAAAGTCCCTTATTTCAGGCACCAAATCTGCTGTATTTTGATAGCACATCAATTGGCTATATTCTTTCATGCATCCAACTAATGCTTGTAGACAACACTTTGATGCCAGAGCATGTTGTTTTGGTTTCCAACATCTTAGCTAGCTACGTCATCGATTGGACCTGCCCATAACTGAGAAGATACATAAGGCCGCACTGAAGAGGCCCATCTCCATCCCTTTCCTGTGTTTGATGTACAGGCTCTTTTAGAGTCTAGGGTTGAGATTTTGGACCAATTAATTGAGGTGTAAGACACTTTAAAACCCCACCTAATAAATGCTTATGAGAACTTGATGGCACACTAGCGAGCACAACGTCGACCTATGCCAGAGATGTTTGCCCCAGTGCCACCAAATGAGGGTTTGAAGATTGACATCACTACTACTGTTGCAATTGCTGAGGAGATGCCCCCGTAGCATGAGCCAGATGAGGAAAGAGGGCCCACTATTGTTGCACCTACACCAGAGGCCACTAATTCACAGGCTACTACCATGGGAATGATCTATCTGTTTGTCATTTCTATATCGGCCATGGCGCAGAGGTTATCACATGTTGAGTCCTAGCTGGCTCAACTTATTCAATATATTAGGCCATGGGTCTGCAAGGGTATCACAAACATAGAAAATTAATCACAATTATTCACTATTGCTACCATCTAAGATCGTATTTCTACAATGGATGCCCATATCGATGCCTTTGAGGAGAGGGTATAAAAGAGATTGGTAAGGCCTAGCCTTCAGATTTGTAAATACTTTAGATAGAGATCCAACAGCTCCAGGCTGACATGAAGTAGCACTAGCGGTACCTATTACACTTCAAGTGACTACACCTTAGGTGTTGACAATGGATTTGTTTGCCTCTGATGAGCCTACCTACTTTCCCTTGGGAATATACCTTGCACAGATGAAGATCCATAGTACATAAATATACGTGTGAAGAGGCCAGCAGAGAAGGATCTCGAGCTTGCCTTAAAAGAGTCGAATGGTGATGAGGAGATGAGAAGAGCTCGAATGATAGAGTAGATGTGGGGTGCAAGCCGCTCCGGACAGAGTACCACTACTGAGCAGACTACCCCACAGGTGGAGAGTGGCCAGACTCAGCCACAAACTGGCACCTAGGCACCCAGGTATGTATTTATTGACACCTTATGTATTATTTTTTCTTGATTTTATGCATTAGGGACAATGCACATCTTTTTCGATAGGGTGTAGGTAGTTATAGGCCTCATGATGTCTGAATAGCTTATAGTCCATAACTACCGTATTTTTAATCTCAGAGTTTTCTTGCTTATGTTAATTTTCCTTGTGGATATTTATTTTCTGTTGAACATACATGTAGTACCAATACTTTATAGCATGTTTTTGTTTTTTATTTTGAAAAATGATACCTACCAAAATATTTGATTATGTAGTTAGGTAGTAACCATGCATGTTTAGGTGTTTGACAATATATGTTTTGATGAGTGATGGTAAATTTAGATATTAAGCATGATATGTGAGTCTTTTTTTGATAATGTATGTGGTGCCATGAGATTTAGCTTTATTTGCTAAATTCATATGTTTTGTGCAAATTTAGAACTTGCTGTGTTACTCTAAGTTGGATTGTAGATTAATTGGATTAACCGAGGATCTTAGGTAATTGTTCTTAAATAGTCCACTTTAGCCTAAAAATAACCAATCAAATTGACGATATATACCTTGTTCTAAATATTTGAGCCTAACATGTACCTATAATTTTAAAACACCTAATTAACCTAGCCTTGTCTAGTGAAAATTCCTAAAATTGACCCTGGTCTTTCCTTGAGCATTATCTACCTTGATTGAGGCAAAAATCTTAAGTTGAGTGTGGCTACCAGAAGTGTCCCTAGTTCAGATAATTGATATTGTGCACCTCAAAATAGGCTAAAAGCCTAAGATGAGGGTGGCAGGTCTAATGGTAAAGAACAAAATAAGGGGGTAAGTTAGGAATGAGGAGAAAAAGGAGAAAAATCATGTACTGGGTGTAAAAAAATGAAAGATTCCTTAGAAAGAGGTAGAAAGCAAAATTAAGTATGAAAATAAGGCAAAAAGCTAAAAAAGGAATAAGAAAGCATCTAGGAAAGCTTGAATAAGGAAAAAGGGAGAATAAGGTAAAAATAGCTAAGTTGGTAAGGCAAAGGTGTAGAAAATGCAGTTCAATGAGGGTCTTTAGTCACTATTTTCCTAAATAATCATATCAAAGTCCCTTAAGCCTACAATACAAACCTAGAAAGTCCTAAAGTGATCCTATTCCAGTTAGTTGAAGGTCTGAGTTATGAGTGTAGGGGCAAGCATATGGTACTAGTCATCATGCATGAATATTTGTTGTAAGAGTGAGTGTTTTTGCACAGTCCCAAGATTTAAACATGAAAATATATTTGGGTATAAAAAATGGGACTTCTTTCTGTAAGGGCACTTGCATTGCATTGTTAGCATTTAACTTGTTCTATGATTATGGACTGTTGATAATCCCTTTCTTGTCATAGTTGTGTTGTCACATGCAGCAGTTTGCATTGGTTTTCTAAATAGCTATCTAATCCTGTTTTGCAAAACATTGGTGTGATATCTAAGTCAAAGATGTGTATGATGTATGCCATTGAGTTGAGGTTTGTGTATTGTTGTGTTGTCTATATAAATTGAGTCATCGCTTGACGACAAGCAACAATTTTAAGTTGAGAGTGTTGATGTACTGCCAAAATATAACAATTTTGATGCTAAAACTAAGAATTTTGTGTGTTCTCAATGCGATATTTGTGATTTTTACATGGCTTTGCGCTTAGATTTGTAGGATTACAGGTTGACCATGATTTGGGGAAAAATTACAAAAGTTTCTAGATTTTGTTGCTGTACAGGACCTTATATGAGTGGTAGAGCATTCTATGAGTTGTAGAGTTGTTTCTTGAGGAATTCCAATGAGGGGCCAAGTTTTTGAAGTAAATTATATGAATATGTAGATGAGTCATGGAGCAAGTTATGAGTCGTAGAATACCTTTTGTGCCCTGAGGATTAGAGATGTAGAATTTGCAGGAACTTTATCATATGAAACCCCCTTTATGGGTCATAAACCACGTTAAGATTCGTGAAGGGGTGTAATAGAAGAGAAGTTTGAAATTCCAGTAGCTGATTACGAGATCCTGCCTACGAGTTGTAGAAGACACTATGAGTCGTAGAGTGCTTCCGTGGAGGTTGCCGACCAGTTTTCCTAGTTTTTTTAGGACTTTTTTTAATTAATTATAAATAGGTTTTTTAGGTTATTTTTTGTATATTCTGACCAGTTCACATAAGTGTTCAGTAGTTTTAGGTTTTGTGTTCGTAGAACTCAATATTCTAAGAGAGAAAATCGCGAGAGTGTCTTTGAAACACTTGCGCTTTAATTCAATCTTCAAACTTATGATTTTCATTGATTTTGGATTTGCTTGATCTTAATTCAATTATGAAAGTGTTTAATTATGTCTTCTCAATTCATAATATCTTCATCAATATATACCATGAGCAGCCAAATCTATAACTAGGTTTGTGGAAATCATGAAGAACTAACAAAGTAAAATTGGATAATTCACGATTCTTGTAAGGTGTATATGCATGTAGTAATTAACACTCTTCATTTTGCATGGTTTCTAATAGTGGCCAAGATTAGAACCCACTTAATGTTACTGACTGCACCAAGGTAGTAATGAATAGGAAAAAAGATTAATAAATTGGATTCAATTGATGTGTTCTTGTCTAATCAACCAAACTGGTGCCAAGGGGAGGTTGTACTGGGACTAATAGGTAATAATTAGTAATGCACAGTAAAGAGAGGGGTCAAGTCAAATAGTGAAATTCACCTCTCACCTTTGACCAAAGGGCTTAGTGAACATAAATTACCGTCCTGCATGCTATACACTAGACAAGAATTAGGTTGTTTGGGATACTGAGTTGGGGAATCATGGGGAACACAATACCCTAGGTGCTCTTTATTATTGATTTTCTCCCCTGTTAGTTACCTAGTTTATTTTCTCATTGATTATTGCAACCCTCCCCCCCGGGGGAATTGAGTTGATTAACTAATGGAATGGCATATTGGTGAATTTTTCTTGAGTCTACGTATCCCATGTGGGTTCAACTCTAACCTTTGTTAGGTTATATTTCTTGATAGTGACCACTTTATCCTCTAAAAAAGAGGTGTAACTTGTGGGACATCAGCCAACATACCACTGGTGTCTTGAAAGGAGGAACCGTTGAGTTGGCAAAGCTTGCATTAAAACCTTGGCCCTATTGAAAGCGACCATGACCAACACCCCTGGAGTTGGAGAAGCCACCATCATAGTGGATCCTCTTAGAACTATGTACCTCTTCTCCTTGATCTTTCTCCCTCAAATTGTTCAGCATATTTCATGAACTTGAATATGTCCATATCCCAAATAAGCATTGTTGTATGACATTCATGAAAAAATCATAGAGTGCAGAAATAAACTTGTGAATTCTTGTACGGTGGTCGGCCACTAGCATAGGATTGATATAGTGTCCGGACCTATATGGTTAGATCATGTAATGAAAAAGTATGTGCTCATACATGTTAAAGTACTAAGTATGGGGGTATGTAATGCATATTAACTTATTAAAAGTGCTTTCAATTTTAGTTGAAAAGGGCGCATATATAAAAAGAAGTATATTGAAAAAGAAGAGTGATATACCAAAATGCCATGAAATCTATTTGCATGAAATGTTGTAATGCTTACCATATAGGGGATATGACCATAATTGACATCTAAAACCAATGTGAGGTATTACATGATTTTCATAGATCTTAGCCTCCCATAATGTGAGAAAAGATTACTTGTCAAAGGTAATCTATACCACACCTTACGACCCAATCGTTTTAGTGCGATGACTCCCTTCCTTATAACCTAGTCATTTCAAAGGGATTTCCATATCATATAAATATTTTATTAACCATACCTTATGACCGGTCATTTCAAAATGGTTACCATATACCTATTCAGGCACATAGTTCGAGAGATAAGAAGAGGACCCTTGGGGATAGCCCTGACGCCTCCAATCCCATTCGGTGCTAAGTCTCCCACATGTATACATATACATATACATGCTTTCAAAAGAGACTCAAGTCATTTCAAATCATTTCAAGGCATACTTGCGCTTAAATGCGAAACATTTTTCATAATCACGCAAATTAGGGCTGAAAAGCCAAATCATAATTCAATTCATACTTTTCATGCATAAGAATAGCTCGTTCACATATATCAAGATGGTACAAATACCCATAATGCTCAGAGATCCATATCATAGACAATTATATGATCACATTCTTGTCATAACCATATGTGAGCTTAACTCAATGAATAATAAACATATGTGAGCTTAATTCACCGAATAAATTTCATAAAAACCATCTGTGAGCTTAACCCACCGAATAATTTTCATCAAAAACCAATTCTCATGAATGCATATGCCATTAATGATATGAGCATAGCATGGGCAATAGAGATTTAATCTTAAATCAACAATACAATATGAAATTCAAGTAAATCCACAAGTAAAATCCACATTCAAATCACAATTTAGATTACCCATGCTTAAATCAAAGTTTAAATGGATAATGCATATGCTAATATTCATAATATTCATGAATATTAAACATATTAGCGATCAAATCACTTCTAAAACATAAACTAAACATAGCTCATATCTAAATTGAATCAAATAAGCAATAATCTTAAAAATGCATAATTAAAGTATGCTCAAATTCACAAAATCAATTATAAAAGAACTTCTGGTCTTCATGGTTGAAAGTTACTATGAATCAATTCGAAATAGATTAATTAACCAAGAAGAATTTGATGAAGAAGAGACCATTTCCTTAAGCTCCAAGCTGAGTCTTCACTAGTTCACATGACAGAAGTTCTTTTAAGAGAGCTTTGAATAATTCTAAGTGTAAATTGAATTTGAATGAGAAATGGAGAGTATAGATATTTTGAGAGGTTTAGGATAGGTTAGAAACGCACAAAAGACCCTTAGGAATAGCCAAAATTATAAGAACTCCATTAATGAAATGGAAGTCAAAATGTTGTTACGGGTCCGGTATGGAGGGCTCATGGATCGTATAGAGGCACACGGACCATCTAGTCTTCTGTGAAGCAACACATAGATAATTTTACAGTAATGAAGTTCTGTGATAGTGATTCCATTCCTATAAAGTTTCACACCAATGCCCATACGGAGGCACATACGACCCGTGAAGGGGTCACACGGCCCGTGAATTGTTCATCTGTGAAGTGCCTTGCAAAAATGTGGTTTTCAAGGAAAAGGATACTCACATAGGCCACCACACAGCCAGTGAAGTTCCACAAGGACTATGTGGAGTTCATGTGGTGCAAGCATTGGTCTTAAACTCCAATTTAGGGCCAACACTCGACACACAAGGCCAAGGCCCACCTCAAGGCTACTCCACACTGCTCGTGGTGAGCCACTGTGGAGATGCCCATAAGGTTTCACCTTAGTCAAAAATTTTCTAAATAAAACCATATTCCATGAACCATTAAAGTCACATGAAGTCTCATTCCATATATCAACAAGGTTCGATGAGTGTTAGGCAGTATTCCTTAAAGTTCAGCAACCTTTCAAAGTATGCTCCTCACTTAGTCGCCGACCCTAGGGAAAAGATATACAAGTTTGTTTCAGGAGTGTCCAACCTGTTCAATGATGAATGTTGCACTGCCATGCTCCTTGGAGATATGCACTTGTCTCGACTCATGACTTATGCTAACAAACTTGAATGGGAAAACATAGAAAGAGGAGTGGAGAGTCCAAGATGGCTTATTATTATTGTAGTTTCCAAGGCACAAAAGATTGTTGTTTCCAACAAGGGCAGAAATTCCAAGGTCAAGTGTCCTCTAATACACAAGGCCAAAGGTTTGTTAGTGATAGGGAGCCCAACCCTAGGGCCTAGGGTGGAAATGGTGGGATGACTCTTCCAAGGTACCCAAAATGTGGATCGAATCATAATGGTGCATGTTTGAAGAACATGAGTGCTTGTTTCGGGTGTGACAAGATGTGCCACAAGATTGCGGATTGTCCAAACAAGGGAAGAGATAGCCATCTTGTAAGATAAAGTACTCATAGCGACCAAAGGCCACCACATGGCAAACAAGGAGGTGCTCCATGCCACAACCACTTCTATGCTCTTCCAGAGAGTCATGCATTAGATGAGGCACATAAATTTGTTATCGGTATGTTAAAGATCTACAATCTTGATGTATATACTTTGTTGAATCGGGGTGCCACTCTCTAATTCATTATGCCTATTGCTGCTAATGGACTTCATGTGTGTTCCAAGTCATTGTGTGAACCCATTGAAGTGTCTACCCTAGTTGGTGAGTGTATTGCTAAAAGAGTCTTCAACAGTTGTCCCATGTCTATATTTTATAAAGTATTACAATGTGATTTTGTTGAACTTGACATGTTAGATTTTGATATTATTCTCAAGATGGATTGGTTACGTTTATGCGTCTATTGATTGTAGGACCCGCATGGTTAGGTTCCAATATCCTACTGAGTCAGTCCTTAAGTGGGTAGGTCATGGTTTGTTGATTATGGTTAGGTTCATTTTTGTCTTAAGGCTCAGGAGTTGATTTGTATAGGTTGCATATACCATTATGTAACGGTTAGGGATGTTATGTCTAAAGTCTCTTCAATTGAGTCAGTTCCGGTGGATAGTGAGTTACTTGATGTTTTTCTTGATGAGCTTCCCGGTATCCCTTTTGAAAGAGAGATAGATTTTTGTATAGACCTCTTCCATGATACACAACTCATTTTCATTTCCCCCTATCAGATGGCCCAGGCTGAGGTAAAGGAGTTGAAGGACCAATTGAAAGACTTGTTGGAGAAGGGCTTTATAAGTCCTAGAAAGTCACCCTAGGGTGTGTTGGCGTTATTTGTAAGGAAGAAAGATGGCTTCCTCAGAATGTGGATCTATTATCGGAAACTCAATAAGGTCACCATGGAGAACAAGTATCCCTTTCAAGGATATATGACCTATTTGTTCAAATACAAGGGGTTATCCACTTTTTAAATATTGTCCTTCGGTCCGGGTACCATCAATTAAGGGTAAGGGAGTGTGATATTCCCAAGGCGACCTTTAAAATAATATATGGGTATTTTGAGTTTGTAATTATGTCCTTCAGCCTAGCTAATGCTCCAATAATATTTATGGATCTTATGATTAGGTTCTTTAAACCCTTCCTCAATATATTTTGGTGATATTTATTAATGATATTTTGATTTATTCCGAGAATAAGGAAGAGCATGTGAAACATTTGAGGGTAGTGTTGCAAAAGATGAGGGAAGAAAGGTTATTTGCTATGTTTGAAAAATGAATTTTTGTTAAAGAAAGTTGCATTCTTAGGTCACATGGTGTTGGGTGAAGAAACTAAAGTAGATTTGAAGAAGACGAAAGAGGCAACAAATTGGCTAAGACTCTTGACTCCAATGGATATTAGGAGTTTCTTGGGTTTAGTGGGTTGCTACCAAAGATTTGTTAATGGTTTCTCTTCAATTTCCTCTCCCTTGAAAAATTTGAATCAAAAGGAGGCCAAATTTTTATGGACCAACGAATGTGAAAGAATTTTCCAAACTTTGAAAGATAAGCTTGTATCCGCTCTTATTTTGGCTCTACCGGGATGGTAGAAGGATTTGTGGTGTATTATGATGCTTCAAAAATTTGTTTAGGGTATATTGATGTAAAGTTGCAAGGTTATTGCCTATACTTCTAGACAAATAAAGGTGGATTAGCATAATTACCTCACCCATGATCTTGAATTAACAGTCATGGTATTTGACTTGAAGATATGACATCATTATTTATATAGGGTTCATGTAGATCTGTGTACCGAACATAAGAGCCTCCAAAATTTGTTCACCTAAAGAGATCTAAATTTGAGGCAACAGAGGTGGGTGGAGGTCCTCAAAGATTATGACATGAGTATGCATTACAAATACAGGCTAAGTAAACATTATAGTTGATGCCATAAGTTGGGTGTCCATACAGAAGTATGACACACAGTGATGATAGCAAGAGAGAATTAGCGAGAGAAGTTTATTGGTTGGCCAGATAGCGAGTTGGGTTAGATGAAGCCGAAAATCAAGGTGTGGTGGTTATAGATGGGTCTAGGTCTTCCTTGGTGAAAGAGGTTAAATCCAAACAAGACATTGACCCTAAATTTTTAGAATTGAGAGATTTGGTGAATGATGGCAGAGTGGAGGTTTTCTCCTTAGGCAGAGATGGTTTCCTTAGACACAAAGATTGTTTGTGTGTGCCCGATGTAAATCGCTTGAGAGATTTATTATTGAATGAGGCTCATAAATCATCTTACATTATTTACTGATTCTACCAAGATGTATAGAAATTTGTGTGAAATATATTGATGGGGTGGTATGAAGAAGGATATTGCCAAGTTTGTAGTCGATTGTCACAATCACAAACAAGTCAAAGCCGAACATCAAAGGTCAAGTGGCTTAGCCTATGATATAGATATTCCTACTTGGAAGTGTGAAGAAATCAATATGGATGTAGTGGTTGGTTTACCTAAGACTACTGTGATTCATTTTGGGTCATTGTTTATAGGATGACAAAGTCGACTCTCTTCCTACTGATTAAGACAACTTATGGTGCCGAAGATTATGTCAAATTGTACATTCATGAGTTAGTTAGGTTGCATGGGATCCCACTACTATTATTTTGGATTGTGATGGTTAATTTATTTCACACTTTTGAAGGTCTTTTCAAAAGGTCCTTGGTACTAAAGTCAAGCTTAGAACAACATTTCTCCTACAAATGGATGATCAAGCCAAGAGAACCATTCAAACACTTTAGGATATGCTTAGCACTTGTGTCTTGGAGTTTAAGGGTAGTTGGGATGAGTATCTTCTACTTATTGATTTTGCATATAACCATAGCCTGGCATTGAAATGGCTCCCTTTGAATCTCTATATGGTACACAATGTAGATCTCCAGTTGGGTGATTTGAAGTGAGGGAGATGCCTTTATTAAGTTTGGATTTAGTTGTGGAAGCTTTGAAGAAAGTGGTGATGATAAGGGAAATATTGAAGATGGTTCAAACTCATATAAAGTTTTATGCCAACACTAGGAGGAGAGACATTGAATTTAAAGTTGATGATTTGGTGTATTTGAAGGTTTCCCCATTAAAAAGTGTAGTATGATTTGGCAGAAAAGGCAAGTTAAGCCTTTGGTATATAGGGCCTTACCAGATCTTAAGATGTGTTGGTAATATTGCATATGAATTTATGTTGCCTATGGAAGTGAGCATGATTCATCCGGCCTACCATGTATCCATGTTAAGGAAGAGTGTTGGAGATCCTAATTCTATTATCGCTTATCGTGGCTGATGTTGAATAGAATTTGACTTATAAAGAAATTTCAGTGGAAATCTTTGATAGGCAAGTGAAAAGGTAGAGAAATAAAGATGTTGCATCCATCAAAGTCCTTCAGAGGTACCAACAAGTCAAAAGCGCTGCCTAAGAAGCCGAAGCTGGCATGAAGAAGCAATACCCCTATCTCTTCCATTCTAATCAAGCTTGAGGTACTAGGGTCTTCCTATTTAAGAACACTCCTTGCATGTCATTTCATACCATTAATGCATCGTTATGTGATTTTGAGGTTGCATTGTAAATAACTATATGAAAAACATAGTTTGAAAAATTTTCATGATGTATATGTTACATATTTGCATATGATACACATATTCCGTTCCATAGAGCCTACGTTTAGGACATATGGGGAGGAATGTTCCAGGGTGTAAAAGTTCCTGGTAAATGAAATCTAGAAATTTTCCAAGTACCAGTGGGTTTTTATAGAATGACCTACATGTTGTAAGTATCTATACTCGTGGAGTGATGGTAAGACTTGGTGAAAATATAGATTTCTAAAGTTAGGTGTACGAGTTAACAGATATCTTATACAATGGTCGACATGCCATGGTTCAGTCATGGAACACGATATTTAGAGAAAGTTTTTGAGGGTAAAAAATGATGCCAGATGAAACCCCATCCTTATCACCCATATGATGGACCACAACCCGTAATCATGGTCTCGTGGTCATATCTGGCAGAAATTTAAAGAGGTCAATTTTGACTTTTCCTTTCCTTAGTCTAACTTACATCATTTAAGCCCCCAAATGACTTTTATCACCCATATATGACACTATTCTACATCATTCCCACTCATTCAAAAATATTCTAAGACCACAAACACTGCCACGTTCTTCAAGGCTTGAAGAAGAAGAGTCCAAGCTAGGGTTTTAGTTTTCTCATCTCCAAATCAGATTTTCCTCTATAAAATTGCACTATGGTATATGGGTTTTAATTATTGGGGACCTTCTCTCTACAAAGCTTAAACGTTCCCCAGCTTCATTGATTTCTCATGTTATGGTAATATGTGATGATTTTTTGAACTTTTTATGATGATGATATTATGAAGTTATGATGATTTATTCTCATACCTTATTATGAAGTGAATATCATGTGAAATGTTTAGATTTTTTTGAAGGTTTGATGATACCCTAGCTAAAACTTGTAATGCTTTTTGTGTGTTCTTGAATGACGATCAAGTGATTCTATTTTCCACCCCTTATGGTATTTACTCATGATTTGCATGCTTTTTAAGCTTATGAATATGCATCCACCTTGGTTTGATTAAAGAAGCAAGTCAAGCTTCTCAAGTAATGAATACCTTCTGACAAAATATGTATGTTTTGCATGTTGAGATAATGAGAAGGCTAACAAGTATGCTATGAGCTCATGTGCATGATATAAATTTAAAGAATGATGTAGAGCCCTATCTTTCATGATTATAAGTTATGTATTAATGAGCTACTCCAATAATTAAATTATGATGTTTTGAGACTATAAGTAATATGAATATGACTATGTTTCAAGTATTTTGTGAGATTGTGATCTAGAATTGAGAGGGCCATGGTAGTCTCTCGTTGTCCCTAAACTCTGTGCCACCATATGTTAATGCTATTGATTCCCTCTATGGGCTTTCAGCTACCTAAAAGACAATGTCGTAAGGTAAAGATGGTTAATGATGCCTACTAAAAAGGCTATGGTGCAAGGTAAGGGGTTTATGGGCACTTCTTGAAAAGGTTATGTCATAAGATGAGTATTTGGTCTTCCTTGGAAAAGTAGACCACTCCTTATTCGGTGTGGAGTGAACATCAAAATTCCAAGTAGTAGCTCGCTTGGTCATACATGTCGGTTATGGTCCCTTACTACTATGTAGACGTTGTTATGATCATTGATGATTCCTCATACATGTTCAGCTAAACATGTTTCATTCATGGCATATTGAGATTATATCAATTGATTATGGTTATGCATATCATTTTATTCCTACATAATCTAACCATTTAGGGATCAGAGATCCTACTCATCCTCCTCCTCGACGTGGATGGAAAGTACACATGAAGATCACTTTTGATTAGTCCTCCATATTCGAGGACATTAGCCCTTTACTTTCTTTCTTATTGAGGACTTCCCTAATTATGGATATTTATCATTTGAGGGTGAGCCCGGGAGATGTCTTTGCCCCTGTTCCATTCGTATTAGAGGTGTTGTTGGATATTCGTACATATATGTTATGAGCTCGACTCTTATTATGCTATGTATCATTAAAGAATCCCTTAGTCCCTCATTCCCTCTTATGTGTGGAACGTTTGTTTTATTGGATGAGATGGAAGTCCTAAACCCTGAATTGCCACCATAGCATGAGTTATACTTACCTGCCCCTTAGACTTTATTTGCTATGTGATCCACGCTAATCCTCTTCCCTACAACATCCTAATAGTGTGAGTCATACTTACCCGCCCCTTATACTCTATTTTCCATGTGATTCATGCTAATCTGCTTCCTTACAACATCCCTATAGCGTGAGTCCAAGGTCCCATTTCCTCTAGTTTTAAGTGTTATTTGTTTTAGTATCGCTTCTGCAACTAAGGATGCACCATAAATGGTTACGAGGATTTTTTAGGGTCCCTTTGGGTTCTCCATTTGATTAGTCACACTTAGGCCCTAGGCTTGGGTCGAGACACAACTTACACAAAATAGAGTATTTCATAACCAAAAATATATTATGTATGCCTCATGTTAATGGAGTAAGAAGGCAGATAATGGTAGAATCCCCTAATTCAATATATTCCATCTATCCAGGATCAACCAAGATATATCATAAACTAATAGGAACATTTAGGTAGGGAGGCATGCAGAAGGACCTTATAGAATTTGTGGCTCAATATTTGAATTGCCAACAACTCGAAGTAGAGCACTAAAAGCTGAGAGGTTATATGTGTCACGACCCCAGCCTAGGGCCTTGACGTGATACGACGAATGGAGAACCCAAAGGGATCCCAAGCCAACCTCTTAACATATCATTATACATCCTTAGTCGCGAAAGCAATCAAATAATAATAAAAGAGTAGAAATAAGGGAACACGGGGCTAAGGACATCTTTCATATCATAAAACATCATAGAGTCAAAGAGAGTCAAGGCTCATAGCATCATTACATAACTTGTCCAACAACACCTATAAATATAGAACTTAGCAAGGTCCAAGATAAGAAACCGGGCTCATCCTTATAGTCAAAGCATACAATAAAGAAGAGAGAGTCTATACATAGCATAAACCAAGAGAAGTATGTCCTCGAAGTTGAGGACTCACCAACTTTCTTTGAGAGATATCGCACTAGCAACGTGGAGGAGGAGAATGATCAAGTAGGGCTCCGGTTCTTACATGGTAACATCATGCAGTCATAGAGTATGCATTAGTATATCTCAATATACTAAGTATGTAGGATGCAATGCAACAATAGATACGCAACATTGTCAAAATGCATAATTAAGCAATAGATGATCATATAACAATATGGCATGTATGAATGATACTTAAAGTAAACATGCATACATATGGAACATACTACATGTGTGGGAATAGACCATCATCATAGACCAAGCAACTTAGTATCTTGAATCTAAGGTAGACCACCTGTTAGGAGTGATTGAGTTACCAACCCCTCAATTGGTTGACAGATATGACCACCCTCTGCCGTAAGTGATTGAGGTACCAACCCCTCAATTGGTTGATGGCTTACCACAACCATCCAAGGCGATTGAGGTGCAAACCCCTCAATTGGTTGAAGGACATGACCACCCTCCACCGGAAGTGATTGAGGTACCAACGCCTCAATTGGCTGATGGCTTACTACCCCCATCTGAGGTGATTGAGGCCTCACCCTCAATTGGATATGGTCAACTCATAATATAATAGATACTTCTTATGCAATCAGCACAATCATATCACCTTTTCATCATCACAAAGTAACTTAACTCATATGCCAAATATTAGGCCTTCAATAACTCAAGATACACTAACCAGACATCTTATCAAACATTTGGGGGGAGGGGGTGCCATGCTAATACAAGCTATGTAATTCAACAGTGAAATCAAGTAAATTCAATGTAAAGGCACTCACCAACACTTTGTAATACCCTCATGCAATATACATCAAAACCCTTCATGAAATCTCAAGAAAGATCTAAGATTCATAACTTAAAATAGGCATACACAGTCACACTGTTACAAAACACCAGCATATTTCATAGTCAAATTCAAAATAGAAGACCCAAAGTAAAATCAACTTAGAGACATGTAATTTAGGTAAAAAGGAAGCTTGGGCACCATGGGTGAAAGGACATAATAGTGGAAACCCACATACCATGACTTTGGAGAATTCTTGATGAAGATTGGAAATAGAGACTTGAAGCTTGTGTGAAATACTTAAGATCAGGATGAGTCTTGGGACTTCAAATTTGGGGTGAAATATTTGTCAAAGTATTTGAGAGAGTGTTGAGGAATGTCTTGTATGATATGAATGTGAAATCTGCCTAAGTATAGGTATTTTCGCACATGGGGAGACTTAAGTCCAAGACCCAAAAGCCTTGGACCGAACAACAAAATTGGCACCATTTTAACACTAGTCTACGCCCCAGCAGTGTCACGCCAGGGGCGCGGATCAGCACTGAATAAGGAAAATTATGGTTTTTTGAATTTTGATATTGCTCTAAAATTGAGGTTAGATGTATTTCCCACTCAATTTTGGCCCCTAATCAAGAAGATGAAATCGGACTTTTGATATCACGCACGAATTTTGAAATAAATGAAAATTTATGATTCTGGGCACTTTCGAGGCACATCTTTCGAGCACTTTTTGCCGGTCATTTCAATATCGCCCCCTTGGGAACATTCATCCCCAAATGTCAAAAGCGTATATTATAAGATTAATCATGAAGAAATCATCCCCAACAAGAATGCATCAATACACTTAAACACTATTTTCAAAAACCTCAATGTAAGTGTTAAATGACCATGAACTTTGATAATATGAACATAAATGCATGCAAATGACATAAGGGATGAAATATATGACTTGAAATCATATAAGGAACTTAGATTTAATACCTTAGGTTTGAGTAGAATGGAAGACATAAAGATATCATTTTGCATGTCTGTTTTGGCCTCCCATGTAGCACTTTCGACTCGTTGATTCCTCCAAAGGACCTTAACAGAATCCACGTCCTTGTTCCTCAATCTCTTCACTTGTCTATCCAAGATCTCTATTGGAATTTCTTCATAAGTCATGTTTGTCTTCAACAACCCTCACAACATCTAATGGAACAATAGCATTCGAGTCACCCACATATTTCCTCAACATTGATACATAAAAGACCAGATGAACCAAGTCTATTTCACTAGGAAACTCCAACTCATAAGCCACCTTACCAATCTTTCTCAACACCCAATAAGGACCCACATATCTTGGAATCAATTTACCCTTCTTACAAAAACAAAGCACACCCTTCATTGGTGAAACCTTCAAATAGGCCCAATCACCAACTTTAAATTCAAGCTCCCTTCTCCTCACATTGACATAGGACTTTTGACAACTTTGGGTTGTTCTCAACCTTTCTCTAATCAACCTTACCTTATACATAGCCTCCATAACTAGATCCAAACCCAATAAAGCCATTTCTCCCACTTCAAACTACCCAACCAGTGATCTACAACATCTACCACAAAGGGTCTCAAAAGGAGTCATACTAATGCTAGAATGATAGCTATTGTTATAAGCAAATTCAATTAATGGTAGATGATCATCCCAACTACCCTTAAACTCCAAAATACAAGTCGTAAGCATATCCTAAAGAGTTTGGATAGTTCTTTTGGCTTGGCCATTCATTTGAGGGTGGAAGGCCGTACTAAGTTTACCTTGGTCGCAAGACCCCTTTGGAAGGACCTCTAAAAGTGTGAAGTGAATTGAGCACATGACCTAATATGATAGACAAAGGCACCCAATGTGTCTAACCAACTCATAAATATACAACTTAGCATAGTCTTTGGCATGTAGCCTTAACCGGTAGGAAATGAGCCGACTTTGTCATTCTACCAACCACAACCCAAACAAAATCAAAACACTTTATAGTCTTAGGTAACCCAACCACAAAATCCATGGTAATTTCTCCCACTTGATGTAGGAATCTCTATATCTTAGTTTGGCCACCCGGCCTTTGGTGTTTAGCCTTGAAACGTTGGCAACTATGACTACTGAATACGAATTTGGCAATGTCTTTCTTCATACCTCCCCACCAAAACACATCCCTTAAATCTCTATACATATTGGTAGAATCGGAGTGAATAGAATCGGAAGAATTATGAGCCTCATCAAGAATCTTCTTTCCCAAATCAACACAAGGCACACACAACCTACCTTGGTACCTAAGGGCACCATCTCCCCCATGGGAGAACACCTCCGCCTTGCCCTCTTTCGCTAAGGCCTTCAATTCTAACAAGGATGAATCAAGATCTTTCTTGGATTTTACCTCATCAACCAAGGAAGATTTTGAACCATCAATAACCACAATACCACCATTATCCACCTCTTCCAACATAACACCCAATCTAGCCAACCGATGGACCTCTCTAGCCACCTCTTTGTCCCCATAAGCTAAGGCTACCCATAGAAACCCTACTCAAAGCATCTGCTGCCATATTAGCCTTACCAGGATGATAATGCACAAGCATATCATAACCCTTAAGCAGCTCTAACCAACTTCTTTATCTCAAGTTAATATCTTTGAGTGAACACATATTGGAGACTTTTATGATCGGTGAACAATCAACATGCATCCCATATAAATAATGATGCCAAATTTTTAAAGCAAAAACTACAGCGGCCAATTCAAGATCATGAGTAAGATAATTCTTTTCATACACTTTGAGTTGTCTAGAAGCACAAGCTATCACTTTACCATTTTGCATCAAAACACAACCTAAACCAATTCATGAGGAATCAAAATACACAAAAAATCCTTCCAACCATTCCAGTGAGACAAGATAGGAGCGGAGACAAGCTCATCTTTCAGAATTTGGAAACTCTTTACACACTCATCGGTCCACATAAATTTAGCCTTCTTCTGAGTCAAATTAGTCATGGGAGGAGCAACAGAGGAGAACCCACTCTCAAACCTTCAGTAGTAACCCGATAAGACCACGAAGCTTCTCATGTCTGATGGGGTCAATGGTCTAGGCCAATTTCTATTCACATCCGTCTTTGAAGGATCCACCTTAACACCATCCCCCAATACCATATGACCTAGAAAGACAACCTCTCTGAACAAAAATTCACACTTTTCATATTTGGTGTACAACTTCTCTTCCCTTAATATTTGCATCACTACCATCAAATGACCCACATATTCCTCCTCACTATTAGAGTAGATCAAGATATAATCAATGAAAACCACAACAAACAAATCAAGGTAGGGTTTAAAGACCCTACTCATAAGATCCATGAAGATAGCCGATGCATTTGTCAACACAAAATACATAACCACAATTTCATATTGCCCATACCTAGTCTAGAAGGCCATCTTGGGAATGTCATACGCCCTCACCTTCACTTGATGATACCTAGACCAAAGATCAATCTTAGAGAAGTGACTAGCCCCTTGAATTTGGTCAAACAACTCATCAATTCTTGGGAGAGGGTACTTATTCTTGATGGTAACCCTACTATGTTGCCAGTAGTTAATACATATTCTAAGAGACTCATCCTTCTTCCTCAAAAACAACACTAGTGCACCCGAATGTGATTGGCAAGCCCTAATAAAACTTTTCTCCAACATGTCCCTCAATTGCTCCTTCAACTCCTTTAACTCTGTCGGGGCTATACAATAAGGGGGATAGAAATGGGTTGAGTATCAGGAAGGAGGTCTATACCAAAATCTATTTCCCTTTTGGGAGGAACACCGGGAATGTCATTTAGAAAGACATCAAGAAACTCACTAACCGTCGGAATCGAATCTATAGCAGGACTTTGGAGTCAACATCCCTAAGCCTCACAAGATGATAGAGACACCTTAGAGATCAACTTTTGGGCTTTAATGCAAGAGATGAACCTACCTTTCACCACCACATCATGACTCTCCCACTTAAGGATTGGTTTATTTGGGAATTGGAATTTGACCCTATATATTCAACAATCAATAGAGGCATAATATGCATGCAACCAATCCATCCTGATAATGAGATCAAAATCAACCATATCCAACTAAACAAGACCTCAAGGAAGTATTTTATTCAAGATGCAAATGAGACAATTTCTATAGCCTTTCTAGTAATAATAGATGCATCATTGAGAGTACACCCCTCGTAAGAGACACAACAATTCGGGCTCAACATGAAAGGTTTTGGCAATAAAAAGAGTAACAAAAGAAAGAATGACACCCAGGTCTATTAATGCATACACATTAAAATTAAAGAATTTTAACATATACGGATGACGATATCGGGCACCTCATCAGCCCCTTGCTTCACATGGAGAGCATAAAATCGATAATTCCTTATGGCACCACCTTGTTGGCCTTCTCTACACAAAGGAACCGCATTAGCACACCGACCATAAGGACGAACATTCTTACCTTTGTTGCGATTTTATGGACAATCAATTATCTTGTGGCCTACTTCCTCAGAGCCAAAACAAGCATTGGTGTCCCATAAATACAGGCCACCATGACCCCTATCGCACTTTAGACACACGGGTCTAGGAATCACACCACCACCCTCTTGGGGCCTTGGGTAGTCATTGGCAAATCTCCTACTAGGAGCATGAGACGACCCTTAGCCTTGGTGAAACCGTCCACCTTTGTGACTTTGGAACATACCATCAAAATACGCCCTCGTGGCTTCATGACCCCTCCTCTTCCTCAATTTCTCCCCTTCTAATTGTTCAACATAAGTCATCAAGAGGGAGAAATCCATGTCAGTAATCAATATGGTAGTACAACATATTTCACTCGCCAAATCATATACACCCATCACAAACTTATTCATTCTAGACCTTGAGTTGGCAACCAAGTGTCGAGAATATTTTGAGAGTTGGTTGAAGTTGAGGTCATCTCCCTCACACTCATAGATCCTTGCTTCAAGTTCATAAACTCCACCGTTTTGGCCTCCCTAAGCTCAAGAGGGAAGAACTTGTTGAGGAAAAATGCCTTAAACTCCTCCTATAGAACCACATTGTTGTTCCCTTCTCCTCCTTCCATTAGGTGTACCATATTAAGCCACCCCCTTGAGTTAGTAAGCCGCCAACTCTGCCTTCTCTTCCAACCTCACTCTTATGATAGCCAACACTTTGTGAACCTCATCAATAAATTCTTGAGGGTCCACATCTACCTAAGACCCATTGAACTATGGTGGGTCATCCTCATAAAGTCCCTCACCTAAGATGCTAGAGTAGGAACATGAGAGGCTTGGGCCCCTTAGTTGACTGGATTAGCTACAACTTGAGCTAGCAAAGTGAAAGCATCCTAGAGCTCACCACAAGCAGGTTATTCCTCGAGTATGCGGGATTTTTTTCCTCTTGTGTTAGGCATGATCTAGCATAATAAAGAACAGTCATTACGGGGAAACCTTAGCTTAACTTCTATAGCATGACATATAGTGAGAACAAGGGAAACATTTCCTAAAACATCTCATAGCCTCTTTCTCATATTTATGGTGCAAAACACAACTATGAATAGGACTAATCAATACGGTGTGTTGGATGCCGAGGACCATTAACAACCTAGTGCTCTGATACCACGTTTGTTATGACCCAAGCCTAGGGCTTAAATATGACACGGAGAATGGGGAACCTGAAGGAACCACAATCAAGCCTCCTAATATATCATTACACATCTTTGGTCACTGAAGGAATCAAATAACAATAAAAGAGTAGAAATAAGGGAATATGGGGCTAAGGGACATCTTTCATATCATAAAATATCATAGAGTCAAAGAGTGTAAATCTCATGACATTATTACATAACTTATCCAACAACATGTCTAAATATAGAATATAATGGGGGCCAAGATAAGCAACCGGGCTCACCCTCATAGTCAAAGCATACAATAAATAATAAAGACTCTATACATTGCATCAATCAAGAGAAGTATGCCGTCAAAGTTGAGGACTCACTAAGTTGCTTTGAGAGATATCGCACTAGCCACGTGGAGGAGGAAGATGATCAATTGGGGCTCTAGTTCCTACATGGTAACATCATATAGGCAAAGAGTATGAGTTAGTATCTTTAAATGTACTAAGTACGTAAGAAGCAAATGCAACAACAGATAAGCAACATAATCAAAATGCATAATTAAGCAATAAATGATCACATAACAATATGACATGCGTAAATGATACTTGAAGTAAAGATGTTTATATATGGAACATATTACATGTGTGGGAATATACAATAATCATAGACCAAGTAACTTAGTACATTGAATATAAGGTAGAACACCCTTTAGATATGATTGAGGTACCAACCCCTCAATTGGTTGACGAATATGATCACCCTCCATCGGGAGTTATTGAGGTACCAAACCCTCAATTAGTTTATAATTTACCCACCCCATCCAAGGTGATTGAGGTACCAAACCCTCAATTGGTTGACGGACATAACCTCCCTCCACCGGAAGTGATTGAGGTACCAACTCCTCAATTGGTTGATGGCTTACCACCCCCACCTGAGGTGATTGAAGCATCACCCCTCAATTAGATATGGTCAACTCACAACACAATAGATACTTCTCATGGATTCAATATATACATATCACCCTTTCATCATCATAAAGTCACTTAACTCATAAGCCAAGCATTAGGCCTTCAACAACTCAAGATACATTAATCGGACATTTTATCAAACACTTGGTAGGTGTTCGATGCTAGTGTAAAATAATGAAATTCAAGAGTGAAATCATGTAATTAAATTCAAAGTAAAGCCACCCATAAACACTTAGTAATACTCTCAAGCAATATACATCAAATCCCTTCATCAAATCTCAAGATAGATCTAAGATTCATAGCTCAAAACATACATAAATAGTCATACTATTGCAAAACCCCAATATAGTTCATAGTCAAATTCATAATAGGCAACCCATAAGTAAAATCAACTTAGAAACATGTAATTTATGTAAAAAGAAAGCTTGGAATTGGAGACTTAAAGCTTGAGTATAATGGGTGAAAGGAAACAATGGTTGAAACACACATGCCTTGACTTTGGAGAATTCTTGATGAAGATTGGAAATGGAGACTTGAAGCTTGAGTGAAATTCTGAAGATCCAGATGAGTTTTGGGACTTGAAATTTGGGGTGAAATATTTGTCTAAGTGTTTAAGAGAGTATTTGAGGAATGTCTTGTATGATATGAAGGTGAAATATGGCTAAGTATAGGTATTTTTCACACATAGGAAGACTTAGTCCCAAAACCCAAAAACCTTGGACCGAACAACAAAATTGGCACCATTTTAACACTGATCCGCACCCCCGCCCCGTCGCGCTAGGGGTGTGGATCAACAATGGATGAGGAAAATTATGGATTTTTGAATTTTGATACGATTGCTCTAAAATCAGGGTCAAACCTATTTCCTACTAGATTTAGCCCCCTAATCAAGAACATAAATTTGGATTTTCGATATCATGCACGGATTTTGAAATATATGGAAATTTATGATTCTGGGCACTTCCAAAGCACATTTTCGGGTATATTTTCGGGTTTCAATATGCAATATATAGAGCTTACAACTAGGAAGTGGGATATGATCAATATGAATTTTGTTACTTGTTGCCTCTCTCATTTCAAAGATTTTGACTCCATATGAGTAGTAGTTGATAGACTAACAAAGTCAACACATTTCCTGCCGGTCAAGAGTGATTATACAGATGAGGAGTATGCAATGTTATACATCAAAGATATAATTAGACTACATGGGGTCCTAATCTCCATTGTATCATATTGCGGAGCTAAATTCACCATAAATGAATTTAAGCACAACTTTCCATCCCTAAACAGACAGTCAAGCAGAACACATTATTCAAACACTTGAAGATATGTTGCAAGCTTGTGCATTTGACTTCAAGGGTAGTTGGTGGATCACATGACACTTATTGAATTCATCTATAATAATAGCTACCATTCAAGCATCAATGCCATATTATGAAGCAATATATGGAAGGAAATGCAGGTCGCTAATTAGATGGTTTGAAGTTAGTAAAACCACCTTGCTTGTCCTAGATCTAATTCAACAAGTCACAAAAAAAGTTAGGGTGATACAACAGCGGCTAGAACAGCCCAAATTCCTTACAAATGATATGAGGATGCTAGAAGGAGAGGGCTAGAATTCTTGATAGGTGATTGGGTATTCCTGGAGGTGTCGCCAATAAAGGGGTTTATGAGATTTGGTAAGAAGAAAACCTGAGCCCACATTACATAAAGCCATTTAAATTATCATAAGATTCAAATAGGTTGCATATGAATTAGATCTACACTAAAGAGCTTTAAATGGTTCATCCAATTATTCATGTCTTGATGCTTCAAATATGCATAGGTGACTCATCTAGTATCACTCATATTGAAGATATGCAAGTTACAAAAGATCTCATCTATGAAGAAGTAGCTATTGTTACTACAGATTTTCAAGTAAGAAACTAAGGAATAAATAAATAGCTTCAGTAAAGGTACTTTGGAGTAACCGACAAGTAGAAAATATAACATGGAGAATGAGAAATTGATGAAATCTAAGTACTCTTATCTATTTTAAGCTAAAGAGAAAGTCCAAGATACAATATTGGGGCATTAATTAGTACATGTATTTGAATACTTGTTATGTTGTCAAAATTTTGTTTAAATGAAGATTTGAACTTGTCTATGCTATTAAGATATGCTAACATTCGGGGATGAATGTTTCCAATGGTGGAGGATGTAAGACCTTATATATTATGTGTACTAATCCTATGCATATGGAACATTATACGTCTTGATCGACTGATCACTAATTTTAAAAGTGTTTAAATTTTGGATTGGATGGCTATATGCAACTCTGACACTTAAGACGTCCAAGTGCAAATATGTTTTAAATCAAATTTAAGGAGATCACAGCCCTTAACAAAGTGAAAGATTTGACGTGCTTGTGGGACTTTATGGAGCTAGCTGATGAGTATCCTACTGGATTAGCTTCAATGGGCTAGGTAGATGGCGAAGATTAATTCATACATGAGTGTACTCACTTGAGGCCCCAAAAATAAGGTAAAAAAGAAAGGAAATGGAGATGAGGCCCAACACCAAATCTATTCATGTCTAATAAAGAATAAACACCAAGCTAAGGGTATAATAGACCATGGTTTAGCATTATAAAGGGAAAAGATTGGCATCCTAATATGAATAGATAAAGGGACCAAGTATGTTCCACAATTAATTGATGATTTAGAACCCAAAACAAGTGAAAGGAAAGGAGAAAAATAGGCAGCCAAGGCCCACTGAATTGAAGCCCACCAAGGCCCAAGAGAAAGGGCCAAGCAGGTTCATCACCTACTTGCTAAAATGTGTGTCAAAATAAAGGAGAATGTCGACCAAGATTGGTCGTTTTAAAAGGGATTAGAACCTTCCCCTTAAAGTTATTTCACTTAGGGAAAATCAGACATTTCTAAGTTCTTTCTTTGCTCGCTTTCAACTTCATACAACAGCCCTCATAACCTCACTAGCGTTCTTGAAGAGGCCCTCATCCTTGAAGGCTAAGCTAATTGGAACTACCTATGGATTTAGTATAATTCTCCTATGAAAAGAAAGGGAGATATGTTTGTTATGATTAAATATGGGACAACATGTTTCCCAAAAATTGCTGCTCACTTATCTTATTTATTAAGAGACTTTTCTATATTTAGTTGCCATAATTATAGAGGGAAGGTGGGGTTCTTAGTGAGTTTTGGGTTACAAATAATAATCCATAAGAATTGAGGTAAAGTTGCTACACTATCCTTGTTTTCTGTAAAGACAAGTTTGAGCATGATATCATAAGTGTGATTTTGATTAGAACTCATAGGGTGATGATTGGGGTCTACGATGTTCTCTCCTCCCTCCATTTTTATACTGTTATAGGATTTTTTTGATGTGTAAATACGTCTAGAATAGTTTGGTGGTTGTCGGGAAGAGTGTTAATTGTGGATATTGTGATATAGGGAAAGGGTGTAATATTATGCTACCTAATTGTGTGTTGTGAGGAGTTATTATATGTTGTATTTTGAATATTGCTTTATGTTTATTATGGAACTAACCTAAGTTGGATATGCCATACATATGAAAATGTGTATTAGGCAAATACAATTAGGGAAGTAAAGGTTGAAAATATACTCTTGGGTTAATAATTACGAGCTTGCTGCCCGAGCGCTATTTTTGGATGAGATTGGACTGCTAAACATGTTTATTAGCTAGTAAAACTAGTTTTATCACAACTCTATTCTAATTTAATATTTAAGGGAAAAAGAGGTTACTTCAACGTATTAACAAGGTGGTGGTAAAAGGCATGTGAGGCTACTTGATTTTCTATTATTTGGCATGAAATGTAGATTCTTCCTTAGCACATACACTTACAAACTTTAACATAGAGAATAATGTTGTCTCTACTCTTCAATATCCATATGTTCCAATATGTGGCCATTGTCAAGTCTGCATATATACTTTGGATACCAAAACACATGAGTTCTCTTTTTGGCTAAATAAAGTCCATGTGTTATTTCAGCTCCGATGTATTTCTTAATTTTCTACACTACTCTCTTCATTATGATATTCTATTACATGATTATTTACATGTCACATGTTATGTCTATAGTCTTGCACTCCAAATATTATGACTACTAAAAGAACCATTCAAAAAATAAGCAAATGATATGAAGTGAAGTTGCTTATTGATGGGTGGGTATCCTATGGGTGGAAGAATCACCTAGCATGGGTCAGTATCAATATTACGAGGGGTATCCCAGGGCTGAAAGAAAATCCTAGTATGGGTAAATCCAGATATGTATTTACCACTATTCAACTGGTCATTTATATTTCAAAGTAAAGAAATGTAAAGTACTAAAAAGGACATAAAGTACAAGATTCCACAATACGAATAGTGGTGGTCTTTTATCCTTACATCAGTGCATGATTTCATTTGTGTTTTTATTTCACATTTAAAATTTTTTGCCTTACAAATTCAGTATATTATAATGTACTAGCGTCCCTCCCGGCGGACCAAAATTTCATGTTGTAGGTGTAGGAGCCAGTAAACCTCCCTAATAGAAATATAGGATATCCAACTGCTATTATTGAGCTCTAGGTTACCTCGAGCCTTTTTTATGTAGGCATATATTTTTGTATCATATTGTAGCTTATTAGGAGTCGGGGCCTATCCCGACCTTTATCAAATAGTGTTCCTAATTTGGACGCTTTGTAGACTATGTAAAGTAAAGTGTGGTCATGTCTAGTATACTAGACATCATGGTCCAACGATCTAGTTATGTGTATTTCCTTTTTGGTTTGACATTAATGTCTACCTTCTATAAACATGTTTATTATGGAAGCACATTCATTGATAGTACATGATTATAGGTTGGTTCTCCCAAGTCTTTTCGGCAATGGTTGCTTGATGTGCTGTCAAAATACATCACTTTTGATGTTTAAAACTGGGAATTTTGTGTGTCCTAAATGTGATGTTAATGGATTTTATGTGTTTTTATGCTTATTTTCAAAGATTCTAGGGTTGTCTTTATTTTGGGAAGATTATACAGAAGTTGCTATTTTTGGTGATAAACGAGACCATTTACGAGCTGTAGAGCATTCTATGGGTTGGAAAGGAGGTTTTGTGGACAATTCCAGTAAGGGGATGATTTGTTTAAAGTTCATTCTACAAACATGAAGACGGGTTGTGAACTTATTTACGAGTCATAGATCATGTTTCGTGCCCTGAGGATCAGAGAAGAAGGACTTTCTGAAGTTTCATCAGATGAAACCCCTAAAGGATGTATAAACTTTATAGACCATAGAGGGGTGTCGTAAATCACAAATCCCATTTTCTAGCAACAATGTATGAGAGCTTTACTATGGGCCGTGGAACACAGCATGGCCCGTAAAAGTTGTTTGTGTGACGTGCCAACCCAATTATTCTATTTTGTATAAGACTTATATTTTAAATATTATAAATAGGTTTTAGGTTATTTTTGATTATGTTTTCAAAGAGTTGGACAGTTTCAAAGAGAAGTCGACTATTAGAGACATAAATAGTGAGATTGAGGAGAAAAAACATTGGAGTGTTTTAAGAAACACTGTACTTTGATTTGATCTTATAATCTTGTGATTCTCATTGAAGCTTAGATTTACTTGTGCTTAATTCAATTATGTAAGTGCTCTATTATGTTATTCCAATTCATAATTGCATCTACACAAATCATGAGTAGCTAAATCCACAATTAGGGTTTTAGAAATCATGAAGAACTGAAAAGGTAGAAGTGGATAATTCATAATTCTTGGAAAGTGTGCATTCATGTATTAATTAGCGCTTTTTGTTTTTCATGTTTTCTAGTGGTGGCCAATATTAGAACCTACCTAGTGTTACTGATTAGACCATGAAAGTAATGAATAGGAAAAGAGATTAATTAACAGGATTTGATTGATGTGTTCTCATCTACTCAATCGAACCGGGCGTAGGAGAGGTTGTACTTGTACTAATAGCTAACGTTTTGCAATGTCATGCTGCGAAGATGGGCCAAGTCATGTAGTGAAATTTGCCACTCACTTGGACCAAAGGGTTTGATGAACGTAACTTACCGTCCTACATGGTGAAAAGTAGAAAAGAATTAGTTTATCTGGTGATACTAAGCTAGCAAATCATGGGGAACACAATACCCCAGTTTCTCTCCATATTGGTTAAACTCTTGCATTAGTTAGGTTACTTTTCTACTGTTTATTGCAAACCCCCTTGGGAGATAAGTTGATTAATCACTCAAATTGCATTAATTAAATTCTCCCAAGCCTACGTATTCCCTGTGGATTTGACCTTAACATTGGTTAGGTACTTTTTCTTGACAACGACCACTTTATCCTTAAAAATAGGTGTAACTTGGGCGACATCAAGATTTTGGCACTGTTGCTGGTGATTACTGCTAGACATGGTTAACTTAAGTGATTTGGGTATTAATACTTATTGCCCATATTTTACAATTTATGTTTCTTTGGTTTCTTTTCATGGTATAAGTTTAGTGTATGCCCAACACGTGAAGTCGAGGCAGACCCTTGGCTTCGTTTGACCCAGAGATCTAGAAAGCATTGAGAAGAATGGCTCAACATAATGCCAACAATGCGGCAAATGTAGTACTAAATAGAAATAAGAATGAGAATGTTGGCAATGAGAACCCACCTTCTCTCGAGGATATTGCTCCACAACCACATGATTTTTATGCCAATGCTTGATAAGTGGAATCAATATAGGCTGAATCCTATAGCTATAGAGGTGACTGGAGCTACTGTGTTGCCACCACTACCGGTTGACATAATGTTTGCAGTTTCAAGTGGGTTTCTTGAGATGTTGTAGAACTGTTGGCTATTTGCAGGCTTAGCATCGGAGGATCCCTATAGTTATCTACGTAACATCACATTCATCTACACAGAATCTATCTATGGATGTTATGGGCCTTCCTATCTTCCCATTATCTCTTACATGTAATGCATCACTATGGCTATCTGAGTTATCGTAGAGTTTGATCATCAGTTCGGTTGAATTATAGAAGGCCTTTTTGGAAAGGTATTTGTCGAGGTCAAAGAAGGTCAAGTGGAAAGATCAGATCAATAACTTTGAGCAACTTCTCGGTGACTTGATCAGAACTACATAGGAGTGGTTTACTATCTGAGGAGTGTTTCGGTCCATGAAATTGCTAATAATGTCCTGGTGGAGATCTTCTATAAGGCCTTGGATATAAATAGCCAAGCGTATTCTATCACAATCTTGGGAGGCATATTTGTGGATCAGTCATTCGCAGAGGTTGCTGAGCAATTAGATATGGTGGATAAATTGAATCAGATGTGGGGGTATATGAAAAAACATTCCTCCAAACGCTAGGGTGGATCCAGCATAAGCATGGAGCAAGCAAAGATATATGAGGATATCATGTGGATGATCGCTCAAAGTAGTGGCAACATGGTGATGCTAATGAAGCAGACACTAGAATGAGCTAGGTCTAGAAATATCCAGGAGAGTTACCACACTAGGAAGAAGGGACAAGAAAGAGGAGCAGAAAGGGACCGTAAAGAGGATTGTAGGAGTGGTCATTATGTGCCACCCAATAATCATGATTTGGGTACTAGCAAATCCAGAGTTGAGGAGATGCTTAGCCAGCTGTTAGGAAAGGTCGACACACAGGATGAAACCTTGAGGGGGATTAAGTCCGACATTATCAACATAAATCAAAAAATAGAACATCATTCTATCATGATTAAATGATTCGACCGTCAGTAGGGACAAGTATCAACTCAACTTAGTCAGATCTAGAGGGGCATAACGCTCAACACCATAGTGCAATACCTAAATGATACTTAAAGTTAAATGATGGGTATGACTAGCATGAGGTTACCACCTCTGAACCTTCTACAATAACCTACCAGGAAGCACAAAAGATTGAGGAAGTTTAAGTACTTAGATAGCAATCATGCATATTTAAGTTTGTTGAGAGTCCTTGTTCTGATAATCGAGGGTAAATTGAGATAAAAAGAATGATTTGAGAGTCTTTTGTTGGTAATGTAATCAGTGCCATGTGAGTGTGGCTTAATTTTCTAAACTCAAGTGTTGTATGCTAATTTAGAACTTGACCTGTTACTCTAAGCTAGACTATAGATTAATTGGATTAGGAAATATCTTAAAAGTCCACTTAACCTAATAACCAACCAAATTTGCAGAATATCCCTTGATCCTAATATTTGAGCCTGGCATGTATCTCTTCATTTAAAAATCCTAATTAACCTAGCCTATTTAGTTGTATAATCTTGAAATTAGCCCTGGTCCTTCATTGAACATTGTGCACTTTGACTGAGACAAAAATCCTAAATTTATGGTGGCTACCAAACGTGGCCCTAGATGTGAGGATGGATAATGTGCACCTCAACTCAAACGAAAATTCTAAGTTGAGGGTGGCTGGTGCAAGGGTGAAACACAAAAATATGGGGAAAAGTCAGTGATACATGGACAAGGAGAAAAATCATGTATTAGGTGCAACAAAAATAAGTGATGTCTTAGTTGTGAGCTAAAAAGAAAAATAAAGTGTAAGAGCAAGGCAAAAAGTTGAAAAATGAAAAGAAAGAACCCAAAAAAGCTTGAAGTAGGAGAAAGGGAGAATAGTGTGAAAGTAACAACATTGCTAGAGCAAAAGTGTAGACAAATGCAATGTCAAGGAGGACCTTTAGTCAGTATGTTACCAAAATATCATACCAAAGCCCACTGAGCCTATATTACAAGAAATAATTTCCTAAAGTGATCCTAGTTCGAGTAATCTAAGGTCTTAATCATTAGCATAGAGGCAAATCTATGGTATTGGGCATGATGCATGAATATCTTTTGTGAAGGTGAGTGAATTATCATAGTCCCAAGATTATATATGAAAACACATCATTGAGAGAGAGATATGGGACTTCTTTTTGTGAGGCCACTTGCATTGCATTGTTAACATCAGGCTTATTCAGTGTTTGTGAATTATTGATATTACCTCACTTGTAATAGTTGTGTTGTCACATGCGTTAGTCTGTATTGGTTTGCTGGATGGCTATCTAATTCTGTTTTGAAAAATAGTGCGTATATATGTATTTAATTGTGATATGATGTATACCATTAGGTTGATGTCTTGTGTTACTATACTTCTTATATAAACTGAGCTCATCACTTGACAACAAGCAACAATTTTATGTTGAAAGTATTGATGAGCTGTCAAAATAGAGCACTTTTGATGCTTAAAATGTGGAATTTTGTTTGTTGTCAAAGGGATGTTAGTGGGTTTTATGTAATTTTGTGTTTGTTTTGCAGGATTCTAGGGTTGGCTTAGATTTTTGAAAGATTATGAAGAAGTTGTTGTTTTTGATAATAACGAGACACTTTATGGATTGTAGAGCATTCTACGGGTCATGAAAGAGGTTTCGTGGACAATTCTAGAGAAGGGTTGATTTTCTGAAGTTTGTTCTACAAATATGAAAATGGTCATGAACTTATTTATGAGTAGTAGATCATGCTTCGTCCCTAAGGATCTTAGAAGAAGGAACTTCTGAAGTTTTATCAAATGAAACACTTTACAAGTCGTAGAGGGGTATCATAGATCCGAAGTCCCATTTTGCAGCAACAATGTATGAGAGCCTAATTTCGGGCCATGGAAAATAATACAACCTGTAAAAGTTATTCGTGAGACATACCAACAGTTATCCTATTTTGTTTAGGATGTATTTTTAATATTATAAATAGGATTTTAGGTTATTTTTCATTAAATTTTCTGAGAGTTGGACAGTTTCAAAGAGAAATTGACTAATAGAGAGAAAAATAGTGAGATTAAGGAGAGAAAACATTGGAGAGTTTTGAGAAAACACTTGTACTTTGACTTAATCTTATAATCTTGTGATTCTCATTAAAGCTTGGATTTACTTTTTCTTATTTCAATTGTGTGAGTGCTCTATTATATTATTTCAATTCATAAGTTTTGCATCTACATAAATCATGAGTTGGCAAATCCACAACTAGTGTTGTGGGAACCATGAAGAACTAACAAGGTAAAATCGGATAATTGATAATTCTTTGAAAGTGTGCATGCATGTATTAATTAGCTCTCTTTGTTTTGCATGTCATCTAGTGGTGGCCAACATTAGAACCTGCCTAGTGTTTCTGACAAGACCAAGGAAGTAATGAATAGGAAAACAGATTACTTAACAAGATTCGATTGATGTGTTCTCATCTAATCAATTGAACTAGGCCATGGGGAGGTTGTAATGGGACTAGTAGGTAAGGATTAGTAATGTCACACTACGGAGATAGGCCCAGTCATGTAGTAAAATTCATCATTCGCATGGACCAAATGTTTTGGTGAACTTTAATTACCATTCTCCATGCTACGCATTAGAAAAAAACTAGGTTATTCAGTGATATTAAGTTGGTAAATCATGGGTAACACAATACCCTTGTTTCTCTCAATATTTTTTGACCTCTTGTGTTAATTAGGTTACTTTTCTACTTGTTATTACAACCCTCCCCCCCCCTTAGGGAGAATAGTTGGTTAATCACTCCAATTGCATCAATTTAATTCCCCTAAGTCTATGTATTCCCTATGTTTCAACCCTAATCTTGGTTAGATTCTATTTCTTAACAACCACTTTATCCTAAAAAGGAGATGTAACTTGGCGACATTAGTGTCAGTCCGCCTTAATGGGATTTTGGGCGTTACAATTTAATTGAGGTCTTGGTTATGAAAGTGATTTCAATTATGGATATGAACATGATTTCTATACAAATACAACTATCGACTTGATTATGAATCCTATGATTACTATGATACAACTTTAAGCACTTATGAGTTTGTTTACACCCTCATGTATATGTATGAATGAACTATTCCTATGCATATAAGCATGTTTTACATTACGATATCACCTTTTAGGCCAAGCATGCATCATGTTAGCAATGAATTGACTTATGATGAGTTGCATAACAAGTATTGTCGTATGCATATATATATATATACATATATACACACACACACACACCCCTATGTATCTCGTAAGAGGTGACTTAGCACCGAATTAGGTAGAGGACTATGTACTATTACCTACTATATAGTGTTGTGGAAAAGGAATCACTATGTGAGTTTATGTTGGTTACTTTTGGACTCACTATGTGAGGCTATGTTGGTTACTCTTTGACTCACTATGTGAGGTTATGTTGGTTACTCCTGGACCTACTAGGTGGGGTTATGAAATGTCTACTTGAGGTCCCACTATGTGGGGTTATGTTTCGCCCTATGTTGGTTATGGCCATCTCCACATTAATTCATTTTTTATGGCATTCTTGCATCATGGTATCTTATGGCATCTTGTTATGACTATCTTTTCTATATTCTTCATTTCTCTCTTTCTCTCTCTCCCTATCTCTCTCTCTCTCTCATTATAATATATACACAGACACACACACACACACACACATACACACACACACACACACACACACACACACACACACATACATATATATTCATCCAACATGTCAAATGCAGGTTTTACTATGACTTCATTTCTTTTCTTGCCAACATACTTAGTTCGTTCAAAAGTACTAATGTATACTCTATTTTTTACTGTGTCACAATATAGGTGCAGGTGATATCATTGTTCATCCTTGTGGGTAGATTCGGATATTTCAATGATCCTAATTGGGTGAGTCCTCCAACATTGGGGATCGATCCTACTACCTTATGTTTCATGCTTTATGTTTGTGTTAGAGATAATCTTTCTCTATTATTTAGGCTGAGCCAGGGTTTGTCTGATCCCCTATCCTATGGTATGCTCTGGAGGAGTATTTTAAATATATGCGAGTACTTAAGTTTCAGCCTAGTATTGTTATTGTTATGATCTCTCATATGTTATGACTTATGTTATACATATACTTCCACTTATTTATTTCTCTTGATTTATATGAAATGTTTGTATACATGCTAAGGATTAGTTTGAACTTTCTTCGGCGATCTCATTCATTTTGTTAAACCTACGCCCTAAGTTAGATCATGACAAACTCGGTACCAAAGCAATACGAATTTGAAATGGTCCTTGGAGTCCAACACTTAGATTAATTTAACAAGAACAAACAAAAAATAGTATAACAAAATTTAAACTTTAAATAGTAAATTAAAATAACAATGGAGAAAATATACTTACAAACTTTTTATTTTTTATTTGCGGGAAAAGTGAGATATACAATAGATTGGAAATGGAAAAAGAACATGATGGCAGAGAGAGAACTCATACAAAGGTTTGAGTGGGGCAATGTTTGCATGCCTTTAAGGAATACAATTTGAAAGCCTTAAATAGGCATCAGAAATGCTGACTAACTTCTAATATGCCTTACCTATTTTACATGTATACATAGACTAATACATGCTATTTATTGTACATATAGTTGTAATTACAACACATAACCAATATCTGTCCATGGGCAAGTTGATTGCTGAACACGTATCTTTTCATTTATCTTCTTGAAAATGCCATTTCTCAATAATGGAAAAGATGCCATTTGTAGGTCTTTGTTGAACTTTGGTCTTTTATAATTTTTTTTTGCGATATGAATTTTGCGCCTAAATTCTATTGAATTTGGTAAAGAGTGCTAGCTCTTTGATCTAATTAAGGAGGTATGTGTTATGACCCAAGCCTAGGGCCTAAACATGACACGGCGAATTGGAAACCCGAAGGAAACCCAAAAAAGCGTCTTTGCATATAAATTACACATCCTTGGTCGCGAAAGCAAAATATTAAAAACAAAAGACATAAATAAGGGAAAATAGGACTAATGGAAGTTTTGGATAATTATAAAATACTCAAGAGTCAAGCTCAAAGCATAAATACATCAATTGTTCCAATAAAACCTCTAAACATAGATTGGAGTGGGGGCCAAGACACATTCCGGACTAACCCTCATAGTATCAAATGTTCATCATTAAAAAGTCTAAGAAATAGAAAGAGAAGTAGACAACGTCCCCGAACTTTAGGACTCACCAAACTTATCCTCGAATAATCTCACTAGCCACATAGAGGATGATCAAGAGGAGCTTCGGTTCCTACATGATAACATCATGTAGGCATAGAGTATGCATTAGTGCATTTGAATGGACTAAATATGTAGGATACAATGCAACAAGACATAGGCAACGTAGTTGAATAATAATAAGCAATGGATAAGTATAATATCAATATGGCATATATGATCAATGCTTGAGGTAAAATATGCTTGTGAATCATATAACTTGCAAATATAGGTAACATGTGTAGGAAGAGATCATAATCATCATAGCTCGAGAAAACTGTCACTTGAACTCCAAGGTATGCCACCCCCTTGGAAGGTGATTGAGGCACCTACCCTTCAACGTGGTAGTATGAGCATGCCACCCCCAAAAAAGGTGATTGAGGTACATACCCCTTAACGTGGTAATACGGGCATGTCACCCCTCGCAAGGTGATTGAGGTACATACCTCAACGTGGTAGTATGGGCATGCCACCCCCCGACAAGTTAATTAAGGCTTGTCACCTCCTCAACAAGGTGATTGGCCATTCCACTCCCCAGCAAGATATGGTCAACTCATAACACTATAGATACTTTTCATGAATTCAATGCATACATATGATCTCTTAATCATCATAAAGGACCTCCAAAAGTGAGAAGTAAATGGAGCACCATGATCCGAAATGATAGACAAAGGCATCCCATGCAATTTAACCAACTAATGTATATACAACTTGGCATAATCTTTGGCACGATAACTATGTTTGACTGGTAAGAAGTGAGCCAATTTTTTCATTCTATCCATAACAAGCCAAATAAAGTCAGAATGTTTCCTAGTCTTAGGCAACCTAACCAAAAAAACCTTGTTGATTTCTTCCCACTTCCAAGTAGAAATTCCTATATCTTTGGCTAGGCCACCTGGCTTAGATGTTCGACTTTTACTTGTTGGCAATTGTGAGGTCCGGATATGAATTGGGCATTGTCTCTCTTCATATCACCCCACCAATACACTTCCCTCAAATCTCTATGCATCTTTCTAGAACCGGGGTGAATAGAATAGGAAGAATCATGAGTCTCATCTAAAATCTTCTTTCTCAAGTCATCAACACTAGGCACACACAATCTACCTTGGTACCTAAAGGCACCATCTCCCCCTTAGGAGAAAACCTCCACCTTACCATCTCTCAGTAAGGCCTTCAACTCTAGCAAGGAGGGGTCAAGATTTTTCTTTGCCTTCACCTTCTCAATAAAGACATACAACCATCAACAACCACTACACCACCATTATCAACTACTTCTAACCTAAACCCTAATCTAGCCAACCAATGAACATCTCTAGCGACCTCTTTGCCACCATCATCAACATGAGCTAGACTACCCATAGACAGTCTACATAGAGCATCAACCACAATATTAGCTTTGTCGGGCTGATAATACACACTCATATCATAATCTTTAAGAAGCTCTAACCACCTTCTTTTTCTCAAGTTAATTTTAGGTGAACACATATTGGAGACTCATGTGGTCAGTAAACACATCAACATGAACTCCATACAAGTAAAGACGCCAAATTTGCAAAGCAAATACCATGGCCACCAATTCAAGATCATGGGTGGGATAATCCTTTTCGTACACCTTAAGTTGTCTAGAGGCATATGTTATTACCTTACCATTTTGCTTTAAGACACACCCCAAACAAATTCTGGAGGCATCACAATACACAACAAACCCTATAATCCTTTTCATACATCTTAAGTTATCTAGAGGCATACGCTATTACCTTACCATTTTGCGTTAAGACACACACCAAACAAATTCTGGAGGCATCACAATGCACAACAAACCCTTCCAACCCTTCTGGTACAGCCAATATAGGAGCAAAACAAGTTTATCTTTCAAGGTTTCAAAACCCTTTTAACATTCCTCGGTCCATACAACGTGGCCTTCTTTTGGGTCAAAATAGTCATAGGAGAAGCAATAGAATAGAAACCATTTACAAATCTCTGGTAATAACTCGCCAAACCCAAGAAACTTCTATTGTCCGAGGAAGTCAAAGGCTAGGCTAATTTATGATCACCTCTGTCTTCTTAGGATCCACCTTAATGCCATCACCCGACACCACATATCCAAGAAAAGAAACCTCTTTCAACCTAAACCCATATTTCTCATATTTTGCATATAACTTCTCCTCCCTCAAGATTTGTAACACCACCCTCAAGTGACCCACATGCTCCATCTCACTTAGGGAAAAAGTCAAGATATCATCAATAAAAACCACCATGAACAAGTCAAGGTAGGGTTTAAAGACCCTATTCATGAGATCCATAAATAGTTGGTAGATTGATCAACCCAAAGGACATAAACACAAACTCAAAGTTCCCATAACTAGTCCGAAAAATCATCTTAGGAATGTCACACTCCCTCACTTTCACTTGGTGATACTCGAATCGAAGATCAATCTTAGTGAAGTGACTATCCCCTTGCAGTTTATCAAAAAGGACATCAATCCTTGGTAGAGGGTACTTATTCTTGAGGGTGACTCTATTAAGTTGCCAATAATCAACACACATTCTAAGAGAACCATCCTTCTTCTTCACAAATAACAAAGGTGCACCCTAAGTTGAGTGACTAGGCGTTATAAAACCCTTCTCCAACTAATTCACAAATTGCTCCTTCAACTCATTCAACTCAATCGGGGCCATACAATAAGGGCGAATAGAAATGGGATGACTATCTAGAAGAAGGTCTATACCAAAATCTATTTTCCTTTTGGGAGGAACATCGGGAAGCTCATCGTGAAAGACATCAAGAAACTCACTAACCATCGAAATCAACTCTAGGGGAAGGACTTTGGACTCAACATCAATAATCCTCACAAGATGATAGATACACCCCTTAGAAATCAACTTTTAGGCCTTGAGAAAAGAAATGATTCTACCCTTGATCACTACATCACAACTTTTCCACTTAAGGACGGGTTCATTAGGCAATTGGACTTTAACCCTACGAGTTTGACAATCAATAGAAGCATAATAACACAATGGACATGGAAAACATCGCTTAAACGATGACGTGGAGCATCATCTAGGACGAGATGTCAGACAGTCACTAACATAACCAATATATTTAGATTTGGAACTCTAAGTTATATCATGCCCAGAGTGAATGTAGGTGATAATGCTCACTACCTAGGTATCCTTCAATCTTACTCCAACCCACACAACCATAACTACCATCTTTCTTAAGTACAACAAATACCCCGACATCAGATGGAGAGAACTAATGCATAACAACTATAAGCAGCACTTTGGGGTATATAATATACACTTAACAATTCACCATAGAATAATGCCCAATAAAGGCCAAGTATACCATAACCTCACCAACCTAGTGCCTAGAGAAAACATGGACAATCATGGGATATCACAAGTATCCAAGATGACCAAACCCCGTAGAGTCATATTGATACCAGAATTAGGCCATAGTACGACATACAATCAATACACAGCCTCTTGGTCAGCTTATCTATAACAATCGGCTATGCACGCTAATACAGGTACCAGTTGAGTTAGCACACATGCCTATACCAGGTTCTAGCTCATACTTGGACCTTAACAGGTCCTTTTTCTTTGTAAAGAAAATCATAGAGCAGCGTCTATATAACCTAAGATAAGGCTCAAGAGGCTGGATAACTTGAAGGATGTCACCTACCTAAAATCATATCTCAACCCAACTGTTATCAAGGATTTAACTTAAGGCATTCAAGTGCCAACCTATTGAAAATATGCCCCTCTTAAACAGGATTTCAGTCCCTAGGACTAGCCCATATACTAGTGTCTTGTTGGAAATAGCCTTAACAGCTCATAGAATATAACCTACACCTCACTAATAGGGTCAAACTCATGTCTCTAACTCGCCAAAAGCTTAGCAGCAACACCTCTCATATCACAGAATACAAGGATAACATAAGGGTTCACTATACCTATACCCAGAACTTGGTGTTTTTCTCATCACTAACAAGTAGCACCAATACATAATAAATAATAATGATATACAGGATCATATAATTCATAGGGTAGGACAAAATCATGCTTAAAGAGAAAATTCTACCATAAGTACTCAAAACAAATATAGATAATTATAGCCGCATTATGCATATATGTACCAATCAAATATAGACACATAATTTAGCGCATAAGGTAACATGTAATCACAGGTCAACCTTAATAACTAGTATATTTTGATAGTCTCAGATCAGACGCACATATAAGCAAAAGTCAATCTCAATATACATGCCTGTCATATGTTCTCAGCCCAACTAGCCCCTCTTGAACCCTCTCATAGCCAATGAGTATAAGAATTCATGTAGTATTATAGCTACAGCTAACACAACCCTTAATATAATAATTGTAGTCCCACTATATAGAACGAATGTGAATTCACAACTAGCTATCGATAACATAAATCCTATAGCTCAACCAATTTATAGTATATTTCTACACATTCCAACTTAAATACACACTATTTCAGCTCAATCTAAGGTTAGATAAAGCCTAGCCTAGTTGGAATCCGACATCTCTCACACTTAACAATAAACCCAATTCTTTCCCTTCCAAATCACTTCGCAATGTTGCTCAGCTGTTAGAATAAAGTCTACAAGGTCATTACTGTCAAATTGACAGTAAAAACTTGAAGAACAGGAAAACATACATCAATTGGACCTATATGGAAAAATATTCCTGAAGTGAACAAGTGCATATGGATAATTTGAGATTAGTTCTTTAAATCTTGAGGGACAAACAATTAGTTTCCAAGTTCAATAAATGTGATTTCTTTTTGGATAAAGGTAGTCTTTCTTAACCTTGTGGTACCTAGTGATCATATTAAAGTTTATTCAAAGAAAACCAAAGCTGTGAATAATTGGCCTAGATCCTTGTCTCTTTCAGATATACAGAGACTTTTTAGGTTGGCTAGCTATTATCGGAGGTTTGTTGAGCGGTTTTCTCCATTACATCACCATTGACTAAGTTTACTCAAAAGAAGGCCAAATTCATATGGACAAATGAGTGTGAGAAGAGCTTTCAAACTTGAAGGGTTGGCTTAAATTGGCTCCTATTTTTACACTACTAGATGGCTTAGATGGGTTTGTGGTGTATTGTGATACTACTCAGATTGGTTTGGGTTCTGTTCTTATGCAACATGACAAGGTGATAGCTTATGCATGTAAATTATCGAAGGTGCAGTTACAAAATTATTTAACCAGTGACCTTGAATTAGCGGCTATGGTTTTTGCTTTAAAGATTTGCCCACATTATCTTTTAAGGTTCATGTCGATGTATTCGCTGATCATAAAATCTTGCAATATTTGTTCATCCAAGAAGATCTAAATTTGAAGCAAAGGAGATAATTGTAACTTCTTAAAGACTATGACATGAATGTCTAATACAATCCAGCAAGGAAAATATTGTAGCTGATGTCCTTAGTAGACTATCCACGAATAGTGTGGTTCATGCATATGAGACCAACAAAGAGTTGGTGAAGGATGTGCACCATTTGGCTAGATTTGGTGTTAGATTAGTTGATTCCAATGGTGGTGGTATTCATACTCAAAATGGGGTTGAATCTTCTTCAGGGTTGATTTCAAAGCCAAAGAAGACCTAGATCCATATTTTGTTGAGTTGAAGAAGTTGGTTGCCCAAAAAAAGATAGAGGTTACTCCCAAGGGGGAGATGGTGTACTTCGATATCAAGATCAATTGTGTGTTCCTAACATTATGGCCTTAGGGAGGACATATTGAGAGAATCCCATAACTCTCCCTATTCTATATATTCGGGATCTACCAAGATGTATTGGGATTTGAAAAAATTGTATTGCTGGAATGGTATGAAGAGATACATAGCAGAATTTGTATTCTAATGTCCTAATTGCTAACAAGTGAAGGTGGAACATCAAAGGCCCTAGTTATTTTGCCTAAGATATTGAGATTCCTACTTTGTAATGACCCTACAGGTCATTTCTGTGTTTTTGTGATTATTTTTATTATTTGAGCATGTGTATAGAGACCTCGATCCATTTTTGATTTGTTAGAAATATTGGTATGGTTATTGGATGAGGATTTGTGATTTATGCAGGTTTTTGAGCTAAACTAGAAGCTATAATTGTAAAAATGAGGTTATTGGTAAAGTCCTAGTAAATGGCCTCGAAATGGAATTCTGACAATTCCATCTGTTCTGGAACAACCAAATGAGGCTAGTAGAATGGCTAGCTCGAGGGTTGAGGGCTTCAATATGAGTTTAAGTCCAAAATTGCAAAATCAATTCAACTAGAAGCTAAAAAGTTGTTTTCAATAAAATCGTAGGTAAATGTGCTCAGAATGGGAATCTAATGGTGTGGTTAGCTTCGGAACATCGAAGATGGCCTAACACGACTCTTCATTGGATGGCGAGGACTTTCATTGAATTTTGACCCCCTCAGTTCTTTTGGCTAAAATTAGCCGAAAAGAAGTGGGACCCTCATTTTTACATAGGAGGCTCCGAAATTCCGACCATACCATTGGATATGGAATGCCAAAGTTCATGTGATTACACTATTTTGTTTATGTAAAATGGACATTTGATGGGCCCAGAACCCTTCGGAGAAGTTTCTGGAAAAGCTGTTACAGCACAACGCGGCTGTGCCTGGCGGTGGGACCAACTATTTAATGGTTGGCTGCTAAGTAGCCTTAAAGAAGAATTTCACCAAAGCATAACTTTTTACTTGTATCTCCATTTTTAGCAATTCAAAAGATTACATTGTATGGATTTTTGCAAGGAACATCATGGGAGATCAGATCTCAGTTTCGGCGTGAATTTTGAGGTAAAATTGCAATTTTTAGCTGATTATGTATCATAAGTTAGTGAAAACTTTACATTACGATATCTCAGCCATTCTTTTTATCAAAATTAAGTAAAATTTATGTCTAAGTTATTTTATTCTCTGAGAGGAACGCTAGGTATATTTGGATCCTAATAATTTTACTGTATTTTTGTAGAATTTGACCGAGAAGTTCTCTATACAAATTTTTTTATAAGAAATATAACCTCATTTTGAGTTATTTCTCTTTGTTCTAGGACTCCTTTGGAGTTTAACTTCTGGCTATAGAATCACGGTGATGTAGAGATCATTTTATAGGAGTTGGTTTAGGATTTTAGGCATGGGCCCCATTTTTCCTCGTTTTAGTCATACTGATATAATATCCCCCAATTCTTGATATTTTCCAAATCTTCCATAATGACCATCTGATTCATATTTTCATAGTTGAGCAGTGTCTATAGGCAATCAGGAAGGGGAAAAGCTTGAGAGGACTGATCCAAAGCGCAAGGAACTGCCTTCTAGGTAGGCTAGGCTTCTTTACCCTTATAATGAGCTAAAATATATGGATGTTTTAGTGGAAATGTGTTGTATATGGGTTGGTTGTGTTAAGTATTTGTTATATATGGATGGTTCTACAGACTATGTATTATACATGATGATATGGGATGGTAATCACTCTGTTGATGATTATATTAGCCATAACTCCTCTACTAGTTGAGTATTGGCACTATTAAACTATGAGAGGTCTTGGTAAAGGATAGGTATGGGTTTATTCTATGTGACAGGTATGAGCTATAGTTGGTTACACGAGCTATAACTTATGCTTATGAAATAATGGCCATACTTGGTGAAAATATTAATTTATGAAGATAGGAGTACAAGATACCAAATGGCATGTACATTGGTTGACGAGCCATAAGTCTCGTTGGGGGTTGAGGTTCAGAGAAAATCCCTGAGGGTTCAAATTGTTACCATATGGCACCCCTTCTCACAACCTGTTGAATGTATCACAACCTGTAATTGGGTTCTCGTGGAACCATCCGGCTGCTTATTAAAAAGGGCAATTTTGACATTTTTGAATAGCCAAAGGTTATGCTACGTAATTTAGACCCCTACACAAGCCCTTTTCATCATTATACAACCCAAACTCACTCTATTCCACTTCATAATCAAAATACCCTAAGTATCACTTCTCTAAAATACTCCCAAGTTCTTCAAGGTCTTCAAGAAAAGAGTCCAAGCTAGGGTTTCAGATTTCTTGCGCACTTCAATAAGATTTTCATCACCAAACACACCAAGGTGTGTGGGTGTTGATTCATGTAGACCTTTCCTCCACAAAGCTCAACCAATCCTCTTCCTAATCAATTTTCAAGTTTTGGAAATTTATGAAAATTTTATGAACTCTTTTAATGATGATATTTTTAATGTAATTAATGGTATTCTACCTTGGTTTACTATATTTTATTGAAATTTCATGTGAAATTTAAGGATTTTTATGAGGGTTAAGGAATCCCTTACTAAGCTTTACTTTGTTATGGTGGGTTACTTTGAATGATTTGAAAAGGGTCTTGTTTATTCTTCTCATGTCCTAAATCTTACTATTGCATGATTTTTGAGCATATATATATACCCACCATGTTTAATTAAAGTTATGTATCAAGCTTCTTATGTTGATGAAAATCAATATGAAGGGTTATTATGCATGCTATGAGATATGAGAATATTGTGAAAATTTTGAATAATATAAAACCTTGTTGTGACATTATGAAGCTTTTGTTTGAAGAGGTACTCTATGAAAATCTTATGATACTATGATGCTTTGCATATTATAACTGTAAATATCATTTGAGTATTCCTTGGGATTGTGACCTAGCACTGAGAGGACCTTGGTAGATAACCATTATCCCTTAACAATTTTGCAACCAAAGGTTTGTTAATTAGCTAATGGATCCATGTAGCTTGTGTTGCTTGATTGACTAAAAAGGGTGTTTTCCTGCATAGCACATGTTAAATAAGTACCAAAGAGGGTGGTGTTCTTAGAAGGTGTTTATGAAGCACTTTCCGAAATGGAAGAGTTCCTTTAAGGTGAGTGATTGGTTTACCTTGGCAAAGTAGATCGATCCTTGTCCTGTGTGAAGTGAACATCGAGATTCCAAGTAGTAGGCCAATTGGTCTTACATGTTGGTTATGGTCATTTTCCATCTATGTATGATACGTTATGCAAGTTGATGATTCCTCATGCACACTTTGACTAAGACATTGAACAGTCATGACATATTGAGATCCGTTGTTTACAATTATGCATATTGTTTTATTATAGCTTATGTTCTAAGTACTAATGCATACTTTTTACCTGCATGATCTATCATTGTAGGGATCAGAGCTCCTACATATCCTCCTCCTCTACTTCTCTAAGTGGTTCGATTGAAGATTGCTATTAGTGAATCCTCCATTTTGGGGACAATGTCAAATTACTATCATGCTTATTTAACACTTACCCCCTTAGCATGAGTCATACTTACCTGCCCCTTAAACTTTATTTGCTATGTACTCATGCTAATCCTCTTCCTTATAACATCCTAATAGCTTGAGTCCAAAGTCCCGTTTCTCTTAAAACGTATGTGTTTATGTTTCCATTTATGTTTCCAAAGCCAAGGATATGCCAAGTACACTTAAGAGGCTTGTTTGGGGTCTCTTCAGGTTCCCCGTTTATCTTGTTATGTCTAGGCGCTAGGCTTGGGTCATGATAAAGCGTTGTATCATTGTATCAGAGCACTAGGTTTGTAAATGGTCGTTAGAAATCCAACACACCATGTCAAGTTGAGTCTTGTTCATGGTTATGAAACACGCCAGAACTATGAACAAGTGGCTATGAGGCATTTTAGGAATAATTCACCTCTTCATATTCTATGTCATGCTTTAGGATTTAAATTGTGACTTCTTATTCCTAGTGAATATCTTTTGCTATTTTAGATCATGCCAAAAAAAGAGTAGACAAAGAGCTCCCACTCCTAAGGGTGCATCGACCCCTCCGGCACCACAAGTCCCCTAACGAGAAGAAGCGGCCACTTATTCCAAATACCAAATGTTGTCACTTTATTGACAAATGCCATGGCCAAACAAGGAGTTCAAGCTCCTTATGATGCTGCCCCTACCTCAACGATGAGGTATTTTGCAAGAATGAATCCTCCAAAGTTCTATGGCTCCAAGGTTAAAGAAGACCCCAAGAATTCATTGATAAGGTGTGCAAGGTTCTTGATATTATGGGGGTAAGGTTGGAGGAGAAAGTGGGCCTAGCAGGCTACAACTAAAGGGCATTGATCAATTGTGGTTTTTCTAACGAAAGAGGGAGGGAGGGAATGGAGAGCCTATCAATGGGGAAGAATTCAAGGTCTACTTCCCGAACTATTTCATACACGTGGAGCTAAGGGAGGAAAGGATGATAGAGTTTATGAACCTCAAACAAGGTTCCATGAGTGTTAGGGATTATTCTCTTAAATTTGACAGCCTCTCAAAGTATGCTCCTCACTTGGTTACCGATCCTAGGTCAAGGATGCACAAGTTTGTGTCGAGAGTGTCTGACTTGATCAATGATGAATGTCGTACTGTCATGTTCATAGGATATATGGACTTGTCTTAGCTCATGACTTATGTCTAGCAACTTGAAGGTGCAAAGATTAGAAAAAGAAGAAGGGGATAGTACTAGAGGGTTCATTATGATAGTGGATTTCAAGGTACAAAAGAAGGTTGTTTCAAATCAGGCCACAAATTCCAAGGTCAAGTGTCCTCTAATGTTAAAGGTCAAAGATTTGCTAATGATAGGGTGCCCAAACCCTAGAGCTCAAGGTGGTAAAGGTGGTTAAATTGTCCCTAGATGTGGAAGATGTGGTAAAAATCATAGTGAGATGTTCTATAAAGATATTGATTCTTTCGTCGGGTGTTGAAATATGGGCCACAAGATAGAGGATTGCTCAAACAAGGGAAAAGATGGCCACCCCCAAGGACATGATGCTTGTGGTGATCATAAGGCACAAGGAGGTCAACAAAGGGATGCTCCATGTCATAACTGCTTTTATGCTCTTCTAGGGAAGTAGGGGGTGGATGAGATGCCTGATGTTGTTATTGGTATGTCAAAGTTCTATGATTTTGAGTTATATGCTTTATTGTATTCCGGTGCCATTCTCGCTTTCATTACTTCTTTTGTTGCTAATAGACTTCATGTATGTTTCGTATTGTTTGGTGAACCCTTTTGAAGTGTCTACCCCCGTTTACCCAATTTTCTGTAGCTGTCTAACCCAAAACCTGATCTGTTCCCCAAGCTGGTGTCATAGCCAAGTAGGTCGTGGAGGGTATGAATAGGAGCAGCTAAGTCCCCGCACTGACCTTAGGCCTGCGGTGGAAGTTAGATTGCTCTCAAGATGATAATTTCATAGTTGAGTAGGTACCATTCTTCTTCCACTTATGTTTTTAGTTTTATTCATTAAAGTTAGGTATAGGTTAATTGCGATTCAGATATTTGCAAATTGGAATAGCCTAAACTGTGTGTGTTGTAGGGCCAGACCTGGAGAGTGTTCTCATCGCCAGACCAGAGGGAAAAAATTAGAGAAAATTAGTAGAAGATCACCAGTAAATACTACACTAAGAGTTTGTTATAAACGAATAACCTAGTATAAACAATTGGCCTAGGGATAGTGTCGGCTTTTCACTTGATCTTTCGTAGTATCACACCATTAAAATATTAAGATAGAAAAGACTTTATGATTACCCATCCATTCATTGAATAAATTAAATATCACAATAGACAATGTGTATTTGTTTAAAATACCTAAAGAATTATAAAGGACTAAGAAACGAAATCTTAAAAAACCTTAAATGTAACAACCCCAAAAAGTGTCCGAAAATGTGCCTAGGAAGTGCCGAGAATCATAATTATCATATATCTCAAAATTCATGTGTGATATAAAAAATTCGACTTCATTTTATTGTTCAAGGGTCAAATTGAGTGGGAAATAGGTCTAACCCTTATTTTAGAGCAACCGTATCAAAATTCAAAATTCCTAAAAATGCAATTTCCAGTGTTGTTTTCGTGCCGCTTCCATGATGCGCACTGGTATTTTTTTTGTGAAGATTTTCTACTTCAGTCCAAGACATAAAATTAAGTCTTGGTATTAAGTATTCCTAAAAGTGAAAATACCTATACTTAGTCATTTTTTACCCTTATATTATTCTAAATATTTTCCAATATTCATTAAAACACTTTGCCAAACATTGTACTCCTAAACTCAAGTCTCAAAACCATTTCCTAAATCTTAAGGATTGTACTCAAGCTTCAAGTCTTCATCTTCAATCTTCATCAAGTTCATCTCTAAAGCTAAGGTATGTGGGTTTCTTTCACATGTTCCTTTCACCCATGATACCCAAGCATCCTTTCACTTATATTTGAATGATTTAAAGATGATTTACTCATTAGTCTTATTTATTATGAAAATCACTGCACACTATGTTGGATTTATGAAATTGTGACTATTTTGCTATATTTTAAGCTATTAAACCAAGCTCTATTATAAGATTTGATGAAGGATTTTGATGTATATTTCTTGAGTTTGTTACCAAGTATTTATTGATGGTTTTACATTGGATTTTTCTAGAATGATAATACTCTTGAATTGCATAGTTTTACACTAGCACTACACACCCTCTAAGTGTTTGATAAAATGTTCGATTATGGTTTCTTGAGGAATTGATGGTCTAATGCATATCTTATGAGTTGAAAGACTATATGATGATGAAATTAATGTATGTATATGGTATTCTATATATAGTGTTGGAATGCCACCATCCCCTACTCGATGGATGCGTGTTGGGTAACAATGTCAAGGGGTTCGTACCTTGATATCCTATCGGGGGGTTTGCACTCTGTTGCCACGAGTTATAGTATACGACTATCTATCAACATTGTTGGGGGTTTTGCACCCATCAACCTATCGGGGGTTGTGTCCTCTAGCACCACGGGTGATAGGGTGTGACGATCCACCAACCTATTGATGGGGTTTATACCTCAATCACCAAGGGTTGTAGGATGAGACGATCCACCAATACATTCATGGTCTCTTCTTACAAATATGTTATGTCTATATAAGCATGTTTTACATCAAGTATTATTCACACATGTCATATTATCAGTATGCTATTCATTGCTTATGATTATGCATTTTGCCTATGTTGCCTATCGATTATTGCATTGCATCCTACATACTTAGAACATTAAAATGTACTAACGCATACTCTATGCCTATATGTGTCACTATGTAGGAACCAGAGCACTGCTTCATCATCCTCCTCATCCATGTGGTTAGTTCGATTGTCCTACAAGCCTATTGGTGAGTCCTTCACTTCAGGAATATTACTTATGAACTCTTGGTATGTATTAAAACTACCTTTCTTTTGGTTATGTATTGACTATGAGGGTGATCCCAGTCACTTGTCCTGGCCCCCGCTCTTATCTATGTAGTAGAGCTATTATTGGACATAATATATATCTATGTTATAAGTCTTGACTCTCTTGTTTCTTGATATTATGATATGAAGGTTTATCCTTAATCCCAATTTCTTATTTATGCTTATTTCTCATTGTCATTTTAATTGCTTCCATGACCAAGGATATGTGTAATGATATGCTATGAGGCATGTTTGGGGTTCCTTCAAGTACCCCATTTGCCAGACAAGTCTAGGCCCTAGGCATAGGTCGTGACAAAAATTGTATTACATCACTAGGTTGTTAGATCCTCGCAGTCCAAGACACCACATGATTAGAGTCCTATTCATGATTGTGTTGTGCACCACAACTATGAGTATGAGGCTATGATATGTTTTAGGAATTTCCTCCCTTCTTCATGTTCTAAGTCATCCTATAGAGTTGAACTGAGCTTTCCTCCCCTAACGCTTGTTCTTTGCTATGCTAGAAAGTTTTCCTCGCCTAACGCTTATTCTTTGCTATGCTAGATCTTCCCTAACACGAGAGGGAGATGAGCCCGCAAAACTAAGGACCAACCGGCCAATGGATAGCTTAGGGATACTCTTACCTTGGTTGCACAAATGGGCAGGCTATCAAGCCAATCAAGGGGCCCAAGCCCCTCATGCTCATACACCGGCCTCTAGGGTGAGAGACTTCAAAGGTGAGTGAGGTTCCTCAAGAATTCATCGATGAGATTTACAAGATTTTGTCTATAATGGGTGTGAGGCCAAAGGATAAGGCGGAGATTGCAGATTACCAACTCAAAGGGGTTGCACAAATATGGTATAACCAATGGGAGGAGGAAAAGGGAGTCAACTATGTGGTGCTTTGGGAGAAGTTCAAGATGGCCTTCCTTAATCAGTTCTTTCCCCTTGAACTTAGCAAAGCTAAGTTGGTGGAATTTATGAATTTGAGACAAGGGTCCATGAGTGTGTGGGAGTATGCCCTAAAGTTCAACTAACTTTTGAAAAATGCTCCACAGTTGGTGTCCGACTAAAGATCTAGGATGAACAAATTTGTGATGGGTGTGTCCGACTTGGTTAGTGAGGAGTTATGGTCCACCATGTTGATTAGTGACATGGATTTATCATGTTAAATGACCTATGCCAAGCAAATGGAAGGGGAGAAATATAGGAAGAGGAGGGGTCATCAGGCTAACAAGGCCCATTTCAAGGGTAAGTTCCAAAAGGGAGGCTGCGTTCACCAAGGCCAAGGGTCCTCTCACGCTTCTTATAGGGGATTTGCCAATGACTTCCCAAGTACCCAAGGTGTTGGTGTTGTGGTTCCTAATGAGGTGTGCCCTAGGTGTGGCAAGGGTCATAAGGGTCCATACTTGAGATAAACTAATGCATGCTTTGGTTATGGGGAAGTGGGTTACAAAAAGGTGGATTGCCCTCAAAATCACAACAAGGGCAAAGAGGTTTGTCCACAAGGTGCTAATGCAGTTCCTTTGGGGAGAGGTGGCCAGCTAGATAGTGCCCCAAGGCACTATCATTTTTATGTGTCGCATGGGAAGCAAGGGGTGGATGAGGTCTCTGATGTCATCATCGGTATGTTAAAAGTCTCTGACTTTGATGTGTATGCATTGATTGATCTGGGTTCCACTCTTCCTTTTGTTACCCCCTTTGTATCCAAAAAGGTTCCATGTTGACCCCTAGTTGTTGTATGAGTCATATGAGGTATCTGCTCCTATTGGTACGTATATTGTTGCTAGAAAGGTTAATAGAAGTTGTCCTATTTGCATCTTGCATAAAATATTACCTTATGATCTTTATGAGTTAGACATGGTTGATTTTGATATTATTCTTGGGATGGATTGGTTGCATGCATACTATGCTTCCATTAATTATAGAACCCGTAGAGTCAAAGTCCAATTCCCAAATGAACCCATCCTTGAGTGCGAGAGTCAAGATGTGGTGGTCAAGGGCAGATTCATCTCTTGCATTATAGCCCATAAGTTGATCTCTAAGGGCTGTTACCATTTTGTGAGGGATAGGGACATGGAGTCTAAAGTCCTTTCCATAGAGTCAGTTCTGGTTATAAATGAGTTTCTTGATGTCTACCAAATGATCTTCCTAGTGTTCCTCCGAAAAGGGGAATAGACATTTTCATAGACCTCCTCCCAGATACTCAACCCATTTCTATTCCCCCTTACCATATGGCCCCAGCAGAGTTGAAGGAGTTGAAGGAGTAATTGAGGGACTTGTTGGAGAAGGGGTTCATTAGGCCTAGCCAATCACCTTGGCATGCACCGGTGTTGTTTGTGAAAAAGAAGGATGGGTCCTTTTGGATATGTATTGATTACTGGCAACTCAATAGGATCACCACCAAGAATAGATATCCTTTTCTGAGAATTGATGATTTTTTGACTAATTGCAAGGGGCTAGCCAATTCTCTAAGATTGATCTTCGATCCGAGTATCATCAGTGAAGGTGAGGGAGTGTGATATTCCCAAGATGACCTTCCGGACTAGATATGGGTATTATGAGTTTGTTGTGATGTCTATTGGGTTGACCATTGCACCGACCATCTTCATAAACCTTATGAATAGGATCTTCAAACCCTACTTTAATTCTTTTGTTGTCATATTCATTGATTATATTTTGATCTATTCTCATGGTGAGGAGAAGCATAGGGCTCATTTGAGGTTTTTGTTGCAAAGATTGAGGGAGGTGAAATTGTATGCTAAATATAAAATGTGTGAATTTTGGTTGAGGGAGGTTGCCTTCCTAAGAGATGTGGTGTCACGGGATGGTATTAAGGTGGATCCTCAAAGGACCGATGTGATTACAAATTAGCCTTGACCATTAACCCCATCGAAATTAGGATCTTCTTGGGCTTATCGGGCTATTATAGGATATTTGTGAATTGGTTCTCTTCTATTGCTTGTCCTTTGATAAAATTGACTTAAAAGAAGACTAATTTTGTGTCGAACGATGAATGTGAGAGGAGATTCCAAACCTTAAATGCGCTTGTGTCCGCTCTTATATTGTCACTATCAGATGAGTTTGAGGGATTTGTGGGCTATTGTGATGCTTCTTGAGTTGGTTTGGGTTGCATGCTAATGCAAAATATTAAGGTGATAGCCTATGCTTCTGGGAAACTCAAAGTGCATGAAACAAATAGCCTACTCATGATCTTGAACTGGCAGCTATAGTATTTGCTTTGAAAATTTGGCGACATTATTTTTATAGGATGAATGCTGATGCCTTCACCGATCATAAGAGCCTCCAATATGTCTTCACTCAAAAAGATCTCAACTTGAGGCAAAGAAGATGAACTTCTTAAAGATTATGATATGAGTGTGCATTATAATTTAGGTAAGGCAAATATGGTAGTTGATGCCTTGAGTAGTGCATGGGTACCCAAGCTCATCTTGATGGTGGTGCAAATGAGATGGATAGGGAAGTGCATCGGTTGGCTAGATTTGGGTTTAGATTGGAGGAGGTTGGTAGTGGTGATGTTGTTGTTGTGGATGGTTATAGGTCTTCTTTGATTGATGAGGTGATGACAAAACAAGATCTTTATCCCTCCTTGTTAGAATTGAAGGCCTTGGTGGAAGAGGGCAAGGTGGAGGTTTTCTCCAAAGGGGGCAATGGTGCCCTTAGGTACCAAGGTAGGTTGTGTGTACCGTGTGTTGATGGCCTAATAGAAAAATCCTTGATGATGCCCATAACTCTTCTTATTCTATTCACCTCGGTTCCACCAAAATTTATAGAGACTTAAGAGAGGTGTATTGGTGGAGAGGCATGAAAAGGGACATTGACAAATTCATTTTCGGTTGTCATAGTTGTCAACAAGTCAAAGCCGAGTATCAAAGACCGGGTGGCCTAACCCAAGACATAGAGATTCCTACTTGGAAGTGGGAGGTGATTAATATTGATTTTGTGGTCGAGTTGTCCATGACTAGAAAATGTTTTGATTCCATTTGGGTTGTGATTGATAGGATGACAAAATCGATTCATTTCCTGCCGGTTAAAAGCACATATGGAGCTAAAGATTAAACAAGGTTATACATCTATGACTTGGTGAGGTTGCATGGGATTCCTTTGTCTATTGTATAGGATCATGGTGCTCAATTTACCTCACTTTTTTGGAGATCCTTCCAAAGGGCTCTTGGTACTACAGTTAAGCTTTCTATGTCCTTCCACCCTCAAACGGATGGCCAAGCAAAAAGGACCACCCAAACCCTTGAGGATATTCTTAAATCTTGTGTGTTGGAGCTTAAAGGTAGTTGGATGATCATCTTCCATTGATTGAGTTTGCCTACAACAATAGCTATCATTCTAGCATCGGTATGGCTCCTTTTGAGTCTCTTTATGGTAGATGTTGTAGATCACTGATTGGGTAGTTTGAGGCTGGTGTGGTGGCCTTGTTAGGACCATATGGTTATGGAGGATCTTGAGAAGTTTAGGATGATTAAAGAAAGGTTGAATACAACCCAAAGTCACTAAAAGACTTATGCCGATGTGAGGAAAAGGGATCTTGAATTCCAAGTTGGTGATTGGGTTTATTTGAAGGTATCACCCATGAAGGGTGTGGTCCATTTTGGTAAGAGGAGCAAGTTGAGCCCAAGATATGTGGGTCCTTATAGGATGATGAGAAGGGTTGGCAAGGTAGCTTATGAGTTAGAATTACCTAGAAAAATGGATTTGGTTCATCCGGTGTTTCATGTGTCTATACTGAGGAAATGTGTGGGTCATCCGAATGCTATAGTACCTCTAGAAGTTGTGGGTGTGGTTAAAGAAAATCTGACATAAGAAGAGGCTCCGGTTTAGATTTTTGATAGGCAAGTGAAAGGTTGAGAAACAAAGAGGTGGCTTCCATTAAGGTCCTTTGGAGAAATCAAGAAGTCGAAAATGCTACTTGGGAGGTCGAAGAGGACATGCAAAAATAATGTCCTTAACTTTTCCACTCAACTCAAGCCTAAGGTATTGATCTAAGCCCTTTATATGATCTCAAGTCTTTAGTTCAGCCCTCATGTCATTGCATATGTTCATGTTTAAATTCACAATTCATGATGATTTAACACTTATGATGAGATTTTTGAAATGATGTTTAAGTGCATTGTTGCATCTCTATGTGGGCTGAAATTGTCATGTTTTTGCCTCTCATATATGTCTCTTTGTCATTCAGGGACAAATATTCCCAAGGGGGAGATATTGTAACGACCCCAAAAAGTGCCCGAAAATGTGCCTTGGAAGTTCTTGAAATCGTAATATTCATATATCTCAAAATCTGTATGTGATATCGAATATCAAACTCCATATTCTTTTTCAGAGGGTCAAATTGAGTGGGAAATAGGTCTAACCCCAATTTATAGCAACCGTATCAAAATTTGAAATTCCCAAAAATGCAACCTCCAGTGTTGCTTCTGCATCTGCTTCCGCGATACGCACTGGTATGTTTTCTGTGCAGATTTTTGACTTTGTCCAAGACCTTTAAGCATTGGGCCTAAGTATTCCCAAACGTGAAAACACCTACACTTAGCCATATTTCACCATCATATCATTCTAAACATTTCCCAATACTAATTCAAATACTTAGCCATATATGTTACTCCTAAACTCAGATCTAAAAACCATTTCTGGATTCCTAAGGATTGCACTCAAGCTTCAAGTCTCCATTTTCAATCTTCATCAAGTTCATCTCCAAAGCTAAGAGTATGTAGGTTTCTTTCATGGGTTCCTTTTACCCATGATACCCAAGCTTCCTTTCTCTTAATTTTGCATGATTTAAAGATGATTTACTCACGGATCTTATTTATTATGAAAATCACTATACACTATGTTGGGGTTTATAAAATTGTGACTGTTTTGCTACATTTTGAGCTATGAAACCAAGCACTATTGTAAGATTTGATGAAGGGTTTTGATGTATATTGCTTGAGGGTGTTACCAAGTATCTATTGATGGTTTTACATTTTATTTTCTAGCGTGATAATACTTTTGAATTGCATAATTTTACACTAGTACTACATACCTTTTTAAGTGTTTGATAAGATGTCCGGTTATGGTTTCTTGAGGAATTGAAGGTCCAATCCATATCTTATGAGATGAATGACTATATAATGATGAAATGAATGTATGTATATGATATTCTCTATATAGTGTTGGAATGCCACCATGCCCTGCTTAGGGGTTGCACGCCGGGTAACCTTGTCAAGGGGTTCGTACCTTGATAACCTATAGGGGGTTTGTACTCCGACACCATGTGTGGTAGGGTGCGATAATGGATAAACCATGTTGGGGGTTTGTACCCATCAACCTATTGAGGGGTTTATACTCTGACACCACGGGTGGTAAAGTGCGATGATCCACCAACCTATTGACAGAGTTTGTACCTCAATCACCAAGTGTGGTCGGGTGCGATGATCCACCAATAGTTTTATGGTCTCTTCTTACGCATATGTTATGTTAAATGTAAGCATGTTCTACTTTAAGTATCATTCATATATGTCATATTGTTAGTATACTACTCATTGTTTATGATTATGCAGTTTTCCTACGTTACCATTTCTTGTTGCATTGCATCCTAAATATTTAATACATTCAAACATACTAACGTATACTCTATGCCTACATGATATCACCATGTAGGAACTGGACCACAGCTTGATCATCCTCCTCCTCCACATGGTTAGTTCGATTGTCCTACAAGCTTGTCGGTGAGTCCTCTACTTCGGGGACATTGCATATGAACTCTTGCTATGTATTAAGACTACCTTTCTTTTGGTTATGTGATGACTATGCGGGTGAGCCCGATTGCTTGTCTTGTCCTCCACTCTTATCTATGTAGTATAGGTGTTGTTGGACATAATATGTATCTATGTTATGAGTCTTGACTCTCTTATTCTTGATGTTACGATATGAAGGTTTATCTTAAGTGCCAATTTGCTTGTTTATTCTTATTTCTCATTGTCATTTTAATTGCTTCCACGACCAAGGATGTGTACTGATATGCTATGAGGCTTGTTTGGGGTTCCTTCAGGTTCCCCATTCGCTAGTCATGTCTAGGCCCTAGGCTTGGGTCGTGACATTAATTGTTACCAACAATTAGTATCTTTTGAACCTCTAGACTACTATTCTAAAGGAATAACAAATAAATTAATTATTAATAACTCAACTAAGTTATACAAATAATTATATATCCTTAGCCTTCATCTATATATTCAAAGTACCCACATAGACAAAATAATAATTCTTCAACTACAATTATCAACACAAGTTTAATGGACTTCTGTACTAACCAAAATATTATAAATAGTGTCAACATTTCTACTACCTCTGGTAAGTTAGCAAAATGTGAAAGTGATCTACAGAATTAGAATATTCCAAATGAGAGTTTTAAGAGGGTTTATAAAATAGGACACTTTGATTTTATTGAAATTATAATATTAAAACCTTTGAGTCTATGGTTGTCATTATAAAAATATTGAGACTATTTAATTACTAGCAGTTGAAGATATTAACAGATATAGGGAAAATTATATAGATTGGATTTAGATGTATCTATATGTCTTCTCCTAAGAGATAATAGCCTATTAAATTTTAATGACTCATTATCAGCAGTACTATAAAGTAATCTGGCTAATGACCCGATGTACTTTACCCTCTTGTTTGGATGGTTGTTACCCATTGTATTGTATTATTAGTTTAAATACAATGTTTATTTTTATTATTACTTAAATTACATTGTATTATATCATTTAGTTCCATCGTTAGGTAACAACGAAAAGACCCATTTTGTATAACGATTAATTTGGTGAGGTTGCATCATTTCTTTAATAACTTCTTCTCATTTTTTACTTTATTTATTTATTTATTTAACAATTCTAGATTATTTACCCTATCTTTACATGGTATCTAACACATATTCTAAAATTTCTTATAGGTTTATCATTCAAATTATGAATGTATGATATTATGTAACGACGGAGAACAATACAATCTGTCCAAACATTATAGTCAATAAAATAGTACAATACGATACAACACAATACAATACATTATGAAATAATACTGTACAACCATCCAAACAAAGTGTTAATTGTTATCCTAATTATTCTATAGAGATTAATGATTAAAATGTGATGGACACTTTAACATTAAATGTTTAAACTAAAAATATGAATAGTGAATATAATACAAGAGAAATAGTTGTAATATATAGAGTGTATTATGGATTAATAAACTACCTTAGCCCCTAAGGCTAAAATGATAAGTAATAAAGGATTTACTATGCTTATGGAAGCCAATCGTGATGAAAATAATATCGTTATCCCAAAAATGATAAAATGGGATGACATATTAACAAGAGATAATTGTTATTTTGACTCCATAGCAGAGCCAGAAGTTTAGCGGGAAAATTCAAATACTGAACAGGTAATTCAATTTCTAGATGGATCTATAGAGTTGAGGTTTACAAGATCCCAATCCTTTAGTCAAGCCTCTTCAAGTAGAAGAATGACATTTTCTAGACCATCTTTTTCAAGGACTACGGAGGACGATGACACATCCGTAGAAGTGATAGATAGAAAATTAAAAGGGGTAGACTTCTTGGAGACTATTCCCAAAGTAGAGTACGAACCCAAAATTTGTAAACCTATAAAACTAACAAGTTCCACCACTAGTGCACAACAAGGAATAAAAGATTCCTTATGTATGATTAGATCAGATGAAGATTCTAAACAAGATTTTTAATATTTAGACAAGCTATGGGTTAGTCCAAAAAATTTTTAGAAAGACAGTGGTATATCCAAAGATATTCCTTAGATGAAAGAATAGCCTTTAGAGAAAATTAGTATAAAGATATGAAACGTTTGAGATATAACTTAGAATTCTTTAAATGGTTTGAATATACAAGTAAGTTAGCTGACCAATAGAAATCATTAAATGTGATTGTTAGTAAATGGTATACTACCAATAATGAAGTAGTTGAATCCAAAATTCCTCCCTTGGAAGAGACTAGTCTACCCATAGATGGTAGAATAGTTATTGCTTCACGTTTAAAAATGGATATAGTAGATACCAAAAGTGACCTCACAAATAAACATAGAAACAAAATACTACAACAGAATAATCATACAAACCAACTTTTGTATGTAATCTCTAACTAAATCCTTGATGTTGATAATAAATCGGTTTTTAAGGAAAAATCGAGTCCCTCTTACAATGATAAACATAAAAATAAAAACAAATTCAATATTTAAATTACCAAAATTCTCAGAAGATAAATTTACAAAGTTTCAAGAAAATCTTGAAATCATTGATGAGCTCATAAGAATAATTAATGAAAAGATAAAATCTAAAAAAGGAATAAAAACTATATCCAAAAAATAATAAGGAAATTCATATGATAAACTCTAGTTATTCCACTAAAAAGAATTATTATAAGAAACCCTCCTTTCCGAATATGCAATATGAGTGTAATCATTTAAAATTTATTAAATATAATTTTCAAAGATTTAAATTATATTAAATTCATGAATATATTAGTCCAGATAAATGTTATGGAACAATTGATTTGGGCTAAAATAAAAGTATCCAAATTAATAAGCCCAATATTATTTCATCCAAGAAGCCCATCTTGGCGTCACGTGTCAAATGATGTAGCACGCCAGTCAAACAAAGAAGAAATTGAGATCATGCCATGTGTCAAAATGACAAGCTCATTTCATTAAAGCCCAATATGCCATGTCACTTAAATCTGATTGACTGAAAGGAAGTCTTTCCTATTATAATTCCTTTATTCCATAGCTGTAAATAGGGGTCTTCATAGTTCAAAGGAGGAAGAAGATTCTAACAAAAAGCTAGAGAAAATTCATGGATCAAAGGCCGCAAATTTCTCTACAAAGTGAAATAGTTCAAACATTGAAGTTCAAGAACAAGCTTAAAAGCTCTTGAACTAAAGATAAAAATTAAGCAAAAAATTCAAGTTTCAAGAACAAGATCAAGAATAAATTCAAATCTTAAGTTCGAGTCAAAAATAAATTTCAAATTCAAGATCAAGCTCAAAAGCCTATGAATTTACACTTGAAAAGGCAAATCAAAGGATTCATAAAGATTCTAAAACTCATACATTGAAATTAAATAGAACAAATTGTTTGTGATATTTTTGTTCTTGATTATTATTTTTTTGACGCGAATTTTATTCTACAAATTCTGACACATCCAATGGACAATCTTATCTCAATTTTTCTAGCCTCAAAGAACATTCAAATGGCTTCTAAGAAGATTAACTCCAATCAACTTTCTCCAATGCTTGTAAGTCCAAGTTCTTTACTGAATTGGAGGGAATTCTTGGTGTTACCTTCGGGAGCTTTGGTGCTATTATGAGGAGCAAGGCTACCATGCTAGGACAACACTTCATGTGAAATCCATGTCAATTCCTGATTTTGGGTCTTCAACTCCATCAGGAGTAAGATCCTCCACAAATGCTGCGAATGGAGGAAACAATAACAACAACAACAACATACATAGTAAAATTCCACAAGTGGGGTCTAGGGAGGGTAGAATGTATGCAGACCTTACCACTACCATAGAAGTAGAGAGGTTGTTACCTAGGAACCCTCATCTCAAAACCCGTAAGCAAGAAAAAACTAGATATGACAAAAGGAAGGGAAGGGAACAGAAAAGAGCAACTAATATTGACAGTATGTAAATAAGATAAAGTAACACACAACATGACAGGTAAAGCGAACAAAAGACAAAAAAAACACCTAACCCTACCATTAGCCTACTACTCTAATTCGCGACCTCCACTTTTTTCTATCTAAGGTCATGTCCTCAGTAAGATCAAGTTTCGTCATATCCTGACTAATCATCTCTCCCCAGTACTTCTTCGATCTACCTCTACCTCTCCGAGTATCTCCCAAAACCAACCTCTCATACCTCCTAACAGGATCATCGGTACTCCTTCTTTGCACATGTCCAAACCATTGCAATCTCGCTTCCCTCATCTTTTTGGCCACTGGGGCCACCCCTAGCTTCTCCCTAATGGTCTCACTCCTAACCTTGTCACTCCTTGTGTGACCACACATCCATCTCAGCATCCTCATCTCTGCGACATGCATCTTCTGAACATATGCCTTCTTAATTGGCCAACACTTCACTCCATACAACAACAATGGTCTAACCACCATTCTGTGAAACTTACCTTTGATTTTAGGTGGTATTTCCTTGTCACACCATACTCCAGAGCCAAGCCTCCATTTAGTCCATGCTGCCCCAATACGATGTGTAACATCATCATTGATATCCCCACTACTCTAGATGATGGATCCCAAATACTTAAAGTTTTCTCTCTTAGGGATAGGTTGAGTGGCAAGCCTCGCATAAGAGTTTTTGCCTCATCCCTCTAAACACTGAATTTGGACTCCAGGTATTTAGTTTTGGTCCTGTTCAATTTGAATCCTTTGGACTCCAAGGCATGTCTCTAGGCCTCCAACCTATCATTAACTCTAACCCGAGTCTCATCAATCAGTACTATGTCATCTGCAAAAAGCATACACCATGGTACCTCCTCCTGAATAGATCGCGTCAGCTCATCCATCACTAAGGCAAACAAGAAAGGGCTCAACACAGATCCTTGGTGGAATCCCATCTCAACAGGAAAATACTCTGAGTCTCCTCCCACCATTCTCACTTGAGTTGTGGCTCCATCGTACATGTCCTTAATCGCCTAATATATGCCACTAGGACACCTTTCACCTCTAGACACCTCGCCTGAAGATCCTTCTTTCTTTCCCTATATTTCTCTACCAACCTCCGGACAAGATGAATTGCTTCAATAGTCGACCGTCCTGGCATGAATCCAAACTGATTCTTCGAGATAGATACTACTCTTCGCACTCTCATCTCCACCACTCTCTCCCAGACCATCATAGTGTAGCTTAACAACTTGATACCCCAATAATTGTTACAGCTTTGAATATATCCCTTATTCTTGTACAATGGAACCATTGTACTCCTCCTCCATTCATCAGGCATCTTGGCAGTCTTCATAATAGCATTGAATAGTCTAGTCAACCACTCAATGCCATCCTTGACCATGTTCTTCCAGAAGTCTACTGGAATCTCGTCGGGCCCAATTGCCCTCCCCCTCTTCATCCTACTAATAGCCCGTCTTACCTCCTCAACTCTGAACAGCCTACAATCCCCAAAATCACGATGATTTTTGGAGTTTGCCAACTCACCCAACTCAATATCCCTATCTCCTTTTTCATTTAAGAGTTTATGGATGTAAGCTTGCCTCCTTAATTTAATGGAAGTGTCATCCACTAACACCTCGCCCTTCTCATCCTTGATGCACTTCACTTGGTCCAAGTCGCGAGCTTTCCTTTCTCTTACTTTAGCGAGCCTATAAAATCTTTATTTCCTGCCTTTATCACTTAACTCTTCATAAAGGCGCTCAAATGCTGCAGACTTAGCAATCATCACCGCCATCTTTGCTTCTGACTTGGCCATCTTATATATTACCTTAAGCTTTTTCTTTTCATCTTCATCCCTACACTCTAACCACTCTGTGTAAGCAACCTTCTTATCTTTCACTTTACCCTGGACTTCAGCATTCCACCACCAATTGCCTTGACGGCCACTAAGGATCCCTCTCAAAACCCCTAATACCTCAGTTGGTACCTATCTTATGTAACAAGCAGTTGTGTCCCACATACTGTTCACAGTACCTTCACTACTCCATGTCTCTAAGTTTCTCAACTTTTCTTCCATCTTACGAGAAAGGGCAGGAGTAAGGCCTCCCCATCAAATCCTAGGTTGGGCATACATAACCTGCTTCTTCTTTGCTCTCTTGATCTCCAAATCCATCACTAAAAGCCTATGTTGAGTGGAAACATTCTCACTCGGAATAACCTTGGGATTCTTACATAAGCTTCTATCGCCCTTTCGGAGAAGTAGGTAGTCAATCTAAGTCTTCGCTATCGTACTATGGAAGGTAATCAAGTGGTTTTCCCTCTTTGGGAAACACATGTTTGCAATCATTAACTCAAAGGCTTTGGCAAAGTCCAGGAGAGACGTCCCACTTCCATTCCTTTCCCTTAAACCAAAGCCTCCATGAACACCTTGAAACCCGCTAGTAGTTGCCCCGATATGCCCATTAAAGTCATCCCCAATGAAAATTTTTTCCGTCTCTATTATGCCTCGCATAACCTTATCCAAATCCTCCCAAAAGAGCCTTTTGACTTCCTCATCGAGGCCTACTTGGGGCGCATAAGCACTAACTACGTTCACCACATGTCTACCAACCACGAGTTTGATAAACATCATCCTATCATTAACCCTCCTAACCTCAACCACATACTCCCTTAGACCCTCATCTACTAAGATACTCACACCATTACTCTTCCTAGAACCACCCGAGTTCCACAACTTAAACCCATCCACATCCTGAGCCTTGGTGCCTACTCATCTGGTTTCCTGGACACATGCTATATTAATATGTCTCCTCTTATGACACTTAACTAGCTTTATGGATTTCCCTGTAAGTGATCCTATATTCCGTGATCCGACCCTTAACCTGAATGACCCCATGTCTCCCTTACCACCCCGACCCCTAACCCCTGACCTCGACCGATGACATGACCCTAGTCTACCATGAGGTCCCGATGCTAGTAACTAAAAACTAAAAAAACTCTCTAAGCTTCAAAACCAGAAAAGTACAAGTAAACAGTAGACAATCTAGCGAGTATATAGTTAAAACAGTAAATAACCAGAAAACTACCAATAATTGGAAGACACCCAAAAATAATATGCTATACAGCCTACAAATCACGATAAAAATGGATAAGATATAGGCAGCAAGGACCAAGCAGCAAGGATACAACAGGCAACTAGAAATCCAAATATCTAACAGTAATCAGGACAAGAGCTACAAATATAATAGTGAACCAAACAAGAAATAAAGATAAAATAGGATAAGCAAGATATGTTGGTGAAAAGCAAGAATTTCAACTGCAAAAATTCTATACGATATAAAAATAAAAAATCAACAGTGTACTCAAAACTCAGAACAAGATCATTATTGCAGTCAAGAAAGTATTGAACAGAAATGAGTTCGTAGGATATCACCTGAAAGCCGCAGGAGAAAGTGACTGGAACTTATGCCGGAAACTATTGCTCGCCGGAAACTCACATCGGGACTTGCCGAAAAACTCTTATTTCCAATCTGATTTCTTGGTTTGTAACTGACCTCTGAGGTGTGAAGGTGTAAAGAGAGATGAATGAGATGAAACGACAGCTCAAAGGAGAGGAAGAAGATTAGCCGTCGAAAGAAGATGATTGGAAATTTTGGGGAGAGTCATCGCCAGAAGTCAATCAAAAATTGACCGAGAGAGAAAGTTTTAGAGAGAGAAAAAACTCCACCAAATGAAGGTAAAAATATTGCTAAAAATATCGAAAGGACTTTAGCTTCACTTGAGCTTCCTGGTTCTATGAACTCCATCATGAAGAAAGGCTCACGTGATGTAATCCCTGTGAAGATTGAGTCATAAAAAAGTCTATCACAAATGGTCATGCAAGCAATGGTAACTGATGTTTCATCCACGGAGGAGCAACTTACAAATTTGGTAAAGATGATTGAAGTCAAGAATCTTGCATCTATAAGTTGATGGATAAGATGGATGGTTTATTACATAAAGAATCTAGTCGTTTGCTTGGAAAAGGCATTTAAGTTCATGAGACTAAAAATCATACAAAGCAAGCATCACATATAAAGGAGGTCTAGTCTCTTCTGAGTGTATGATCCCACTTGATCAATTGAAGGAGTTCATTGAAGGGACTATCAAGGATAAGTATGAGGTCTCCACTAAGTCTTCCCACATGCCAAGCCTTATACTGCAAAGATTGATAGCATCAAAATTCCTGTTGGTTATCACAATCCTAAGTTCCAACAGTTTGAGGGCAAAGGAAATCAAAAGCAATATGTTGTGCACTTTGTAGAGACATGTAACAATGCTGGGACATATGGAGACTATCTTGTCAAGAAGTTTGTCCGCTCCTTAAATGGAAACACATTTGACTGGCGCACTAATCTTAAGCCTAATTTCATTGATAGTTGAGAGAAACACGAACATGAATTCATTAATCATTTCTATAGCACAAGACATGTTGTGAGCATGGTAGAGCTCACGAATACTCACCAGAAAAAGGATGAACCAGTCATTGATTTCATAAATCAATGGAGAAATACGAGTTTAAATTGCAAAGATAAGCTTAGTGAAGCTTCTGCTATAAAAATATGTATCCAAGGGATAATCTTACTCCATCATGTGGCTAGTACAATTTCTTCTCAAAGCAAGTTTGGATAGTCCTCAACTTTGGGGATGATATATCTTGTTCTTATGTTATATGAAGCCTCTCTTTATCTCTTTGTATGCTTTTGACTATGAGTGTGAGCCCGAAATGTTGTCTTGCCCCCACTCAAATTTTAAGTTTAGCGGTATTGTTGGACAAGTTATGTATTATGCTTGAGCATTGACTCCTTTGATTGTTTGTGTTATGAAAGACTTCCTTTAGTCCCTTTGCCCTTATTTCTATTCTATTATTGTTGTTTAATTGCTTCCACGACCAAGAATGTATAATAATATGTTAAGAGGATTGATTGGGGTCCCTTCAGGTTCCCTATTCGTCCTGTCATGTCTAGGCCCTAGGCTTGGGTGCATGTGATTGATGCAAGGACTTCATATAATATATTGCTCGGAAGGCCTTGTATACACAAGAACAAAATTGCATTATCTTCTTACTGTCAATTCTTGAAGTACCTCGAAGATTAAATTAAAAGAAAATTGGTTACTAACAATAATCCTTTCACTGAAGTTGAGTCATATTTTGCAGATGCAAAGTTCTACTTAAAGAGTTTTGCTATAAAAAGGGTAAAGCTTGAGGGTGTCAAACTGACCAAGTCTGATAAGATTAAAGGCCAAACAATCGATGTGGCCATTGAAAAGGGCAAAGTCGATATTGGGAGCCTAGTGCTTGTCCAAATAAGGGGAAGACCATGCCCTCGTAATACAAACCAGCCTCTACACTTCGTTATGTCCCAAAAGTAAAGAAAGAGGAGGTTCAATCATCTAGCATGCAAGGGAATGTGTTAGGAGGGTTGACTCTTCTTATCAAATGGATCTATGCAATAAACTTTTCTTCAAAGTTGCTGGGAAGTTTTGGCTCAAAATCCACCAGAAGATGTGCCGCTCCCGACAAAATGTGTAGAAGGCTTTGATCTAAATGGTTATAAGTTATTTGTAAAGGATGGGTACAACCCTAATGAGCCATCTAGGCTACAAAAACTCCCATTAGAAAGCAAACGTGAAGGCTTAGGCTATAGCCAACCGCCTCCAATTCGTATCCATAAGAAGGGCAAGCAATAACTAATCACTATAAAAGATGAGTGTGCTTCTTCCAATAAAAGGCCTTCTGTCCTTGATCGACTCCGACATCCTACTCGGAGAACTTCTGTGTTCGAAATGTTGGGTCCAGTGAAGCAGAGTAATAAGAAGCATCGAAAAAGTTACCTAAAAGTAACGACACTAGCTTCACCTATGATCCAAAACAATTTTAAAAGTGTAATTACTTCTAGGATGAAGCGACGGGTAGAACTCATACTTTCGTGTAAGGAGGTTCTAAAGGTGAAGGATCACACTGTGATTTATAAAGAGCGTGAGGAAGATAAAGAAAGTGTAGGCTCCTCATGTCATATTATAACTCAGATTGAGAATGATTCCTCCTGTAAAATGAAGATTGATAAAGAGTTGGGAGGTATTTTTTTGTGCAATCATATATCTATTAATGACAATGATCCATAAGAAGAAGAGGATGCCGGAGAGGCCCCACTAGAATTTGAAGAAGGTGTAAAGCAAACAACAGATCCCTTAAAGGAAGTTAACCTTAGCTCTGATGAAGATCCGAGGCCAACTTACTTGATGGCTTTTCTAGAAGTTGATGATGAAATGGCCTATATGAATATACTTAAAAAATATAGGAATGTCTTCAGTTGGAGATATAAGGAAATGCCTAGCTTAAATCCTAAAATAGCAGTCCATCAATTGACAGTCAACCACGATGCTCATCCTATCTAGCAGGCTCAAAGATATATAAGGCCAGACATGGTTCCATTGATCGAGAAAGAAGTTAACAAATTCATTGAAGAAAGCTTTATTTGTGAAATTAAATACCCTACATGAATTTCAGGCATTGTTCCCGTGAGGAAAAAGAATGGCCAAATTTGAGTTTTGTGTTGACTTTAGAGAGTTATAAATGCATGCCTAAAGATGAATTCCCATTGCCCTTTCTAGGGATAATGATTGATACTCGACTGTGTAACATCCCACATCTTATAGGTACTAGTTCTATGCAAATGAAACATGATATGGCTTTTCAAATTAGCATCAATTTTTAAAAGTGCTTGAATCTCAAATTAGAGGGTGATATGTAACGCTGAAGAGGGTCGAGTGTAAATAAGTTTAAGTCAAATTGAGGATATCACAAATTAAACGAGGTGAAGAAGTAAGGTGCTTGTAGGACTTAGGAAGCTAGCATATGAGTCACCTACTTACTAAGCTTAAATTTGCTAGTTAGACGGAGACGAGTCCCGACGTCAAATCTGTCCAAGTCCGATGATGAATAAAGTCCAAGTTAAAGGTATAACTTTAGCTGATGTTTTACCATCATAAATGGACAATACTTACAGCATAAGATGAATAATAAAAGGGCCAAGTACATCACAACCCACTTGACTAATTAGGCCAAACTATGTGAAGTGGAATTAGCAAAATGAGCAGCTAATGCCCATCAAATTTGAGACCCATTTAGGCCCAAGTGTTAGGGATAAGCTACTATATCACTATCTTATTCATATGTACTAATATGTAGTCAAAAGTGCAAGAGGAAGTCGGCCAAAGGGACCCTTTAAAAGGGCTCAAAAACAACCCCTTAAGTCATGTCACTTTGGAACAATTTTCAGCTTTCCTAAAGACTCTTTTTTTCTCTTTACTTCACTTCACAAGGCAGTCAATACAACCCTCTAGGGATCTTGAAAGACACCTTAATCTTGAAGGCTAAGTTAAGTGGAAATATCCATATATTTGTTATACTTATCCCATGACAAACAAGAAATATATGCTAGTTATTCTTGTGAACAAAGGTCGAACAGCATGTGTTTAGAAAGTTGCTGCACACTTGCCCTATTTTTTTTTTTTTGACTTCTCTATGGTTTGTAGGCTGTATTATGAAGAGAAGTTCGTGTTATTAACATGTTTTAAGTTATATATATTAATCTAAGGTTGCTACCTTGATTTTGTTTCATTTAAAAATGAGCTTTATTGTGCTATCTTAAGTGTGATTGTGATTGGAACTTGTGGGCTGATGGATGGAAGGCTATTGCCTCACGTCCTTCATGACTTCTCTGATACTATTCTGAGACTATTTTAAGATTGTTTTTATGTATTGATGTGTGGAGGATAGTTTGGGTAAAGTTGAAATAGGTTCGGGATTGTTGACGTCAAAATGTAGCGACAATACGAATGTGATGCTGCCTATTTGTGTGTTGTGCAAGATTGTTATGTCTTGTGCTTTGTGGGCTGTTGTAAAACTATTATGACAATAAAATATGGTGAACATTATATGTATATGAGAATGTGTATGAGAAAATACGAGTAGGGGCAGAAAGGTTGAAAGCATACGCTCGAGTTTATAATTATCCACTTGTTGCCGGTATGTTGTTTTTTCATGAGATTGGGCTGCCAAGATGTATCTATTGGCTGCTAATGCTAGTTTTATCACCTGCTATGTTGTAGATAAATATTTGGAGGAAGGGAAGGTTATCTCGAGGTAATAGCGAGGTCGTACAGTGAGGTATGTAAGGCTACTCGATTTTGTATCACTTGGCATGAAATCTAGATTCTTCCTTAGCACATAAAGGCACTTACCAACTCCAATTCAACTATAAACCATGTCTCCACTCTTTCACATGTTCATATGCTCCCATACATACTCACCTTCAAATCTACATACATATGTGGATACCATGTTACATGGGTTCTTGTTGCTAAATAAAGTTCACGAGTTGTTTCATCTTATATGCATTTCATTATTTGTGTCACGTACTCTTTTGATTGTCATATTGTCTTGTATGATTATCTATGTGTCACATGCTACATCTACAGTCCTACAGCTCCAATATTATGACTACCAAAATAATCATCTCAAAGGTAATTGAAAGGTAAAGTATATTACTTATTGATTGGTGGTAACCGAAGGGGTGGAAGAATCACCTAGCCAGGGTCGATCCTATCACGGGGGGAGCCCAAGGGGTTAAAGGAAAAGCCTAGCCAGGGCCGATCTCGATATAAATTTACCACTGATCAGCTGGTCATTCGTATTACCTACTGTGCACAGATTATACAGTAAAGGTAAAGTAATAAACAAACATGAAGTACATGATCCCACAATATAACTAAGGGTAGTCTCTTATCCTAGACCAGTGCATAGTTCCATTTGAGTTATTACTTCATATATAGTATTTCCTGCCTTATATATTCATATATTATCTCGTACTGACGTCCCTTATGGGGGACCTGCATTTCATGTTGCCAGCACAGGTACTAGTAGATCTCCCCAGTAAGAGTATAGGATATCCAGCTACTATTACCAAGCTCTAGGTTACTTCAGAGCTTTGTGTGTCTAGAGTTTATATTTTTGTATTGTATAGTTAGTCAAGGTGGGGCCTGTCCCGACCCTTATCAGATACGTTTCCTTATCTAGAGCTTTGTAGACTATGTTAATTAAAGTGTGGTCATGTCTCCTAATTTAGACAACGTGGCACCAATGGCCTAGCCATATGCATTTTTTTAACGTGTTATTACAGTTTACTATCTTAAAGGCATGTTGAATGAAGAAATCCCTTATAATATATTTAGAAAGCGCATGGATACAAGTTGGTTCCCTCGAGCCTTATCAGCAATGGGTGCTAGTCCGCCTTAACGGGACTTTGGGCGTGACAGACTTATGATGAGGCAATGTCATTCATGGATGGTTCTTCTGGCTATAACCAAATTCGAATGTGACCAAAGGATGAAGAACTCACAACATTCCACACACCTAAAGGTACTTATGGATACAAGGTAATGCCTATTGATTTAAAGAATACAGGTATCACATATCAAAGGTCTATGTAAAATATATTTGATGACTTACTCCAAAAAAATGTTGAGTGATATGTTGATGTCTTGGTGGTGAAGTAGAAAAGGAGTGACCATTTGAAAGACTTAAGAATGGTGTTAGAGTTGCTTCGAAGATATCAACTATGGATGAATCCATTAAAATATGTCTTTGGGGTCACTTCTGGAAAGTTTCTTGGCCTTATTGTGTGACAACGAGGAATTGAGATTGATCAAGCCAAAGTTGATGCAATGTTAAAAATGCCTGAGCCTTAAAACATTCATTAGTTGAAAAGCCTTCAAGGAAGGTTAGCCTACTTGAGGAGATTCATCTCGAATCTAGCTTGAAGATGCCAACCATTTAGTCATCTCATGAAGAAAAGGTCCCATTCAAGTAGGATCAAACATGTAACAAAGCCTTTGAAAGTATCAAAGTGTATCTGGCAAAACCTCCAGTTCTGGTAGCACCTATACCTAGAAAGCCATTAATACTTTACACGATGACATAAGAATGGTCCATGGGAGCCTTACTAGCTCAAAAGAATAGTGAAGGCAAAGAAAATTCCCTTTATTACTTTAGTAGGACGATGTCACCAAATGAGTTGAATTATTCACCTATTTAGAAGTTGTGTTTGACGCTAGTCTTTTCAATTCAGAAAATGAGCACTATTTTCAAGACCACATTGTCCATCTTATTTCCAGGGCAAATTCAATCAAATTTGTTATGTCGAAACTAGTCCTTAGTGACCGACTAGCAAGGTGGTACCTTTAATTCCAACAATTTGAGATTGTGTACATCCCTCAAAAGGCTGTGAAGGGACAAGCATTAGTGGAATTTTTAGCAGACTATCCTATACCAGACGATCGGGAATTGACTAATGAGCTTCCTAATAAAGATATATTGGCCATCGAGATTTAACCTCCTTGAAAAATATACTTTGATGGGGTTGCGCATCATAGTGAAGCTAGTGCAGGCGTAGTGTTTATCACTTCACAAGGAGATATCCTACCATTCTCTTTTACTTTAAAACAGTGTTGCTCCAATAATGTCACGGAGTATCAAACATTAATACTTGGACTCAAAATGGTTGTTGACATAAAGCAACTACAATTGCAAATCTTTGGTTACTCTTAATTGGTGATCAAACAACTTTTGGGAAGCAATGAGGTCAATATGCCGAACATCGTCCCTATCACTGTTATGCCTAGAAGTTGATAGGATGGCTTGAGATGTGACTTTACAACATGTGCCATGAAATGAAAACAAAATAGTCGATGCATTAGTTGCTTGAATCGCCCATCATGTGATTCGAAATGCCCCATAATCATTATCTGTATATATCTATAAATTCATGGTGATTTTGAAAATCTGACTTCATATTCTTGATCAGGGGGAAAAATTGAGTGGGAAATGGGTATAACCCAAATTTTAGAAGACCTGTAGTGAATAATTGTCACTAATTTTTTAATTTCTAGTATCTGTCCATGCCTAGGCCATGATGCACCTGGTGTGTGGACTACTGTAAATCATGATCTGCGTCTAGTCCGCACTTCGCCTAGAGCACGGACTAGTGTAAAATATTCCCCAATTTTCTTATTTCATACTAGGGCATTGTGGTTATAACCCCATGCCCATTTAAACGTGAAATCTCTCATACTTAGCTATTTTTCAACTCTATAACTCACAAAAACTTTCTAAAACCTTTCAAAGACTTCATAATATCTCTGACTCAAATTCAAGGATTTCAAGCTCAATTTTGGAACTTAAGAACTCATGTCAATCTTCAAGTCTCCTTCAAGTTTATTTCAAGAAAATCCATGTTTGAGGTATGTGGGTCTTTGTCCATAGGTCCTTTCACATATGGATCCCAACCTTCTCTTTTTATGGAAATTACATGATTTCAATTTATATTACCCATGGGTATCTCTCATTATGAATTATGAACATAAGTTATGTTGGTCTTTTATCAAGTATTTATTGATTATGCATGAATATCTATTTCAAGCTTATTATTCTATGAATTAGTTTTGTCTATAGAGACTATGCATGATTTGGGCTATGAAACTATGAACTATTATGGGCTTTTTTAATGCATTTAAAGATACCCTAAAAGAGAGTTTTAATACATTATTGGTGGGTTGATTTGCATTGATTTACTCATCTTGTTTTACTATTGAATGTCATGATTTTGAAGAAGTATCATGACCACACTTGTATTTGATAAAATTACATAGCAAGAATTCTTATGTTGTTGATGAACTATTACATGATTTGCATGTCAAGTGACTTCATGGTGATTAAGGGCTTTGAAGAATGTATTGAATTCATGAAATGTATTTGCGATTCCACATGTATCAAGTTGAGCCCTATTTCAAGATTTTTACCTCTTGTGAGTCATTCATGTTAAAGTAAGGGTTCATATATGATTATTTTCTACTCTCGTGTTTAACTTAGGCTCACTAGTAGAGGTCAACCTTGTTTATGAGCTACTCAAGTCATGTTATAACGTCTCTTACAAGTTATTACAGCTATGATTATTTCAAGTATTCTGTGGGATTTGACTTAGCACCGATAGAGGTTTCAAATGGGGGCTCGACTCAATGGGTCCTTATATAAAGTCTTTAGTTTCTAAACTATGTGCCACCATAGGATTATATATGTTCTCTGTTATGGCTTTCTAGTGGATCCATCTAGTCATACCACACCTTGTCGTAGGGGTGACATGGCTCGATCACCTTGTCCAGGGCGTGACATACCTCGCATTGTTCATTGTATGGCTTGCCATGGTAAGTGTACCATACCTTGTCGAAGGGGTTACATGCCTCGATCACCTTGTCAAGGGGGTGATATGTCTCGGTCACCTTACCAAGGAGGTATCATGCCTTGGATTCCAAGTAGTAGATTACTTGGTCTATGTCAGTTAGGGTCTTCTCCCACATATGTATGATATATTATGCATGTTTAATTTTTGACAAGCATGTTTATTTTCAAGCATTGATCACGCATATCATATTGAGATTATATATCTATTGATATGATTCTACATTTTTAATATATTGTCTTACGTCTTTGTTGCATTGAAACTTGCATACTTACTACATTCAAACGAACTAACGTATATTCTATGCCTACATGATATAACCATGAAGGGACCAGAGCTCTTTTTCCTCATCCTCCTCCTCGTGGCTAGTTCAGTTCCTTGAGGAAGACTTTGGTGAGTCCTCAATTCCGAGGATAATATCTATTTATTTCATGTTATGTTGAGACTTCCTTTTTTATGGATACTTTTTATTATGAGGGTGAGTCTGGGAAGTGTCTTAGCCCCTGCTCCATTCTAAAGTAGAGGTGTTATTGGATGCTAAGTTTGTATATGCTTTCAAGCTTGACTCTTCTTAAGTTTCTATCTTCATGAAAGATTTCCCTTAGTCCTGCTTTCCTTTCTATACTAGACTCTTTTTGATGTTTTACTTCAGCAACCAAGGATATTTGCATGTTACTTATCAAGAGTCTTGTTTTGGCTATCATTGGACTTCTCATTCACCGTGTCATGTCTAGGCTCGAGGCTTGGGTTGTGACATGCTTTGTGTAGGAGCACTATGTTGTTAATGGTCCTCAAAAATCCAACACACCGCGTCGATTAGAGTCTTATTCATGGTTGTGAAGCGTGCAACAACTATGAATGGGAGGCTATGGGGCATTATAGGAAATGTTTCACTTCTTCATGATCTATGTCATGTGGTAGAGCTAAGTCCCCTAAGGCTTATTACTGATTCCTATCCATTACGTTTTAGAATATGTCTCAAGCTATTTAGTATGGTGAATGGGACAGTAACCGTCACTCACTTGAGCGTCAACTTTCTAATGGTGATATATCAAATGTGGAGGTTCGTAATGCTCTATGGCTATTGGCCAAGGTTGTAACTGCTCAACTCAATCAACAAGTGGGTGCCCTCAAGACTTCAAAGGACAAGAGTAGGGAGAGGAAGGCTAAGAGGGCCCAAGCTGATGGTGCTTCACCTTCTACTAGGGGTCACTAGTATAAAAAGTTAAGGATCCCTTGTGCAACTTGTCAAGGGTATGGCAAGAAGCATTAAGGAAGGTGTTTGGCGGGCACTGATGGTTCTTTCAAGTGTGGTGGTGTTGGGCATAAGATGAAAGATTACCTGGTGGCCTCAATGGAAGGGAGAAGGAGGGTTTAATTTATGATGGGGTAAGTTTTCCAAATTGCCCAAAATGTGGAAGGAATCATAATGGAAGGTGCTTGAGGTACTTGAATTCTTGCTATGGATGTGACAAGATGAGCCAAAAGATTGTTGATTGTCCATATGCTCAAAGGAAGGGCAAAGGTATTAGTGTTCAAGCTTCTCCTGTGTGCCACAAGTGTGGAAGGTACTATTTGGGGGATTGTTTGGCCAGTTCGAGTGCTTCTTTTGGGTGTGGTGCAAAGTATCATAAGATGAGGCATTGCCCATGGATTACTAAAAATTATGAGGATGGTCATTGACGTTCTCAACGATACCCCTCTAGAGGTCACTAGACTCGGTTGGCGCTTCACTAGTATGTTAAAGATTTATGATTATGATGTATATGCATTGATAGATCCGGGTACCACTCTTTCTTTCATTACTCATTTTGGTACGACAAAGCTAAATATGAGTCCCAAATTGTTGTGTGAACCTTATGAAGTGTCTACAATTGTTAGTGAGTCCATTGTTGATAAAAAAAAAGTCTATAGAAATTGTCCCGTGTTCAAATTGCATAAAATCTTCCATGATTTTGTTGAACTTGACATGGTGGATTTTGACATTATTCATAGGATGGATTGATTGCATGCATATTATGCTTCCATTGATTGTAGGACCCATAGAGCGACATTCTAATTCCCTAATAAGCCTGTCCTTGAGTGGGAAAGTTATAATGTGGTAGTCAAAGGTAGGTTCATTTTTTGTCTTAGTGCCCAAAAATTGATCTCTAAGGGTTGCATTTATCACTTTATAAGGGTTAGGGAAGTTGAGTCTAAAGTCCTTCCTATTGTCTTTCTCGATGAGCTTCCCGGTGTTCCTCCCGAAAGGGAAATAGACTTTGGTATAGACCTCCTTCAAGATACACAACCTATTTCCATTCCCCCTTACTATATTGCCTCGGCAGAATTGAAGGAGTTGAAAGATCAACTGAGGGATTTATTGGAAAAGGGTTTCATAAGGCCTAGCAAGCCACCTTGGGGTGCACCAATATTGTTTGTGAAGAAAAAATGATGGTTCCCTTAGGATGTGCATTGATTTCTGAGAACTAAATAGAGTCAATATACGGAACAAGTACCCTCTACCAAGGATTGATGACCTTTTTGATCAACTATAAGGGGCTAGTCATTTTTCTAAATTGATCCTCGGTCCAAATGTCACGAAGTGAAAGTTAGGGAGTATGATATTCCCAAGATGGCTTTCAGAACTAGGTATGGGCACTTTAAATTTTTGGTAATGTCTTCTTGATTGACTAATGCACCGACAATATATCTGGATCTCATGAATAAGGTCTTTAAACCCGACCTTGATATGCTTGTGGTGGTCTTTATTGATGATAGATTGATTTATACTCAAAGTGAAAAAGGGCATGTGAATTATTTGAGAGTGGTGTTGCAAATCTTGAGGGATGAGAGGTTGTTTGCTAAGTATGAAAAGTGTGAATTTTTGTTGAAAGAGGTTGCATTTCTAGGGCATGTGGTGTCAGGTGATAGCATTAACATGGATCCTAAGAAGAAACAGATGATAAGAAATTGGCCTTGGCGCTTAAGTCCAACGGGTATTAGGAGTTTCTTGGGTTTTGGTATGTTACTACCAGAGCTAGGTTTGTGAATGGGTTCTTTTCTATTGCTTCCCTTATGATAAAGTTGACTCAAAAGAAGACAAAATTTGTTTGGACTAAAGAATGTGAAAAAAGTTTTCAAATCTTGAATGACAAGATTATCTTCGCTCATATTTTGGCCTTACCATAAGGGTTAGAAACATTTGTGGTTTATTGTGATGCTTCAAGGATTGGTTTGGGGTGTGTGTTGATGCAAAATGGAAAGGTTATAACAGATGCCTCTAGGCAACTTAAGGTGTATGAGAGAAATTATACCACCCATGTTATTGAATTGATGGCCATGGTATTTGCTTTACAAATTTTTGCATCACTATTTGTATGGGCTTCAAGTTGATATGTATACCGACCATTAGAGTCTCCAATATTTGTCCACAGAAAAGATCTTAACTTGAGGCAAAGAAGGTGGTTAGAGCTCCTTAAAGGTTATGACATGAGTGTGCACTATCATCTCGACAAAGCTAATATTGTGGTTGATGCTCTAAGTAGAGTGTCTACGACTAGGCTAGCTCAATTTGATGTTGATAACAAGGAAGTGGTTAGAGAGTTCACTTGTTAGCTATGTTGGTGGTTAGGTTGAATGAAGTTGAAAATGGTGGTGTAGTGGTTGTTGATTTTTCCAAATCTTCTTTGATTGAGGAGGTCAAGTCAAAACAAGACCTTGACCCTGCCTTGCTAGAATTGAAGGCCTTGGTAAAGGATAGTAAAGTGCAGGTTTTCTCCTTATGGGGAGATGGTACCCGTAGGTACCAAGGTAGGTTGTATGCACTTAATGTTGATGGGTTGAGGGATGTGATTTTGAAGAAGGCACTTGATTTATCCTATTTGATCCTTCCTTTTTTTTACAAATGTATAGATACTTGAGGGAGGTGCATAAATGGGTCGTTTGATGTGGGGGAGATGGCTTTGTTAAGCCCAGATTTGGTTGTTGAAGCTTTGGGAAAGTGAGGTTGATAAGGGAGAGGTTGAAAGATGACCCAAAGTAGATAAAAGTCCTACTCCGATGTGAGAAGAAAAGATCTTGAGTTTAATGTTCATGATTGGGTTTACTTGAAGGTCTTACCCATGAAGGGTGTGGCCCAATTTGGAAAGAAAGGGAAATTGAGTCCAAGGGTTGTGGGACCTTATCTAATTTTGCGGAGAGTTGGTAAGGCTATATATGAATTGGAGTTGGCTATGGAAATGAATATGGTTCATCCGGTTTTCGATGTGTCTATGTGGAGGAGATGTGCCCTTAGAAGTTGTGGGTGTTGTGAAGGATAATTTGACCTATGAGGAGGTCGCGGTGGAGGTGTTAGATAGACAAGTAAGCAAAGATGTGACGTCTTTAGGAGTCCTTTTGGGATAATCAACCAGTCATAATGCCACTAGAGAAGTCGAAGCGGACATAAAGAAGCAATATCTCGTACTTCTTTCACTCTATTCAAGCCTAAGATAACAACTAAGTCTCATCTATGATTTCAAGTCTTAAGTTTCACCCATCATGTCATCTTGCATGCATTCGTGTTCATGGTAACAAGTTTATGGTGATTTTTAATATTTATGTTGAAACTTTTTGAAAATAATGATTAAGTGCATTTGTTGCATTAATGTCGGGCTGAAAGCTTCATAAATACTTCTCGTACTCATATTTATTTTACATTCGGGGATGAATGTTCCCAACGGGGAGATATTGGAACGCCCCTCATGTGCTTTGGAATGCCACATAATCATAATTTCTATATATCTCAAAATCTGTGCGTGATTTCAATAATCCAACTTCATATTCTTGATCAGGGGGAGAAATTGAGGGGGAAAAAGGTATAACCCAGATTTTAGAAGACCTATACCAAAAAATATTTTTCACTAATTTCGAGATTTCCAGTGTCTGTCCCTGCCCAGGCCGCGACAGGCCTGGGATGTGGACTAGTGTAAATCATGCTCCTCATCTGGTCCCATCACGCCTGGGGCACTGACTAGTGTAAAATATTCCCCAGTTTTCTTTTTTTATCCAAGGGCATTGGGGTAATAACCCCATGCTCATTTAAACACGAAATCTTCATACTTAGCCATTTTTCAACTCTCTAACTCATAAAACCCTCTCCAAAAGCTCTCCAGACTTCATAAAATCTCTGACTCAAATTCAAGTATTTCAAGCTCAATTTTGAAACTCAAGAACTAATCTAAAACTTCAAGTCTCCTTCAAGATTATTTTTTTAAAAAAATTCAAGTTTAAGGTATATGGGTCTTCATTGATGGGTTCTTTCACCAATGGAGCCCAACCTTCTCTTTTTAGGGAAATTGCATGATTTCAAGTTGTATTACCTGTGGGTATCTCTCATTTTTGATTATGAACATAAATTATGTTGGGATTTTATCAAGTATTGATTTATTATGCCTGAGTATTTATTTCATGCTTATTCTATGAATTGATTTTGTCTATTGAGACTACGCATGATTTGAGCTATGAAACTATGAACTATTATGAGCTTTTGTGATGGATTTCAAGATACTCTAAATGAGGGATTTACTACAGTATTGGTGCGTTGATTATCATTGAGTTTACTCATCTTGTTTTGCTATTGAATAGAATGATTTTGAACAAGTATCATGAACCCATCATATGTTTGATAAAAATTACATAACATGAATTCTCAAGTTGTTGATGATCTATTAGATGATTTACTAGTCAAGTGACTTCATGGTGATTAAGGGCTTTCCAACATGTATTGAATTCATGAAAAGAACCTATGATTTTACAAGTATCAAGTTAAGCCCTATTTCAAGATTTTTATCTCTTGTGGGCTATTCATTTTAAAGCAAGGGTTCATGTATGATTATTATCTACTCTCATGTTCAAGTTAGGCTCACTTGTAGAGGTCAAGCATGTTTATGTGATACTCAAGTCATGTTATCATGTCTCTTACATGGTATTGAAATTATTATTAATTCAAGTAATCTGTGGGATTTGACTTACCACCGATTGAGGCTTAAGATGGGGGCTCGACTCAAAAGGGGTCCTTATATAAAGTATTTAGTCTATAAACTATGTGCCACCATAGGATTATATATATTCTCTCTTATATCTTTCTAGTAGATCCATCTAGTTATACCACACCTTGTCAAGGGGGTTACATGCCTCGCATTATTCATTATATGGTTTACCATGGCAAGTAGACCACACCTTGTCGAGGGGGTGAAATGCCTCGATCACCTTGTCGAGGGGGTGGCATGCCTCGATCACCTTACCAAAAGGGGTGTTATGCCTTAGATTCCAAGTACTAGCTCTCTTATGTCAATTAAGGTCTTCTCCCACAAATGTATGATATATTATGCAAGTTAAAAGTTTTACAAGCATGTTTATTTACAAGCATTGGTCATGCATGCCATATTGAGATTATATATACATTGATTATGATTATGTACTTATAATATATTGAATTACATCTTTGTTGCATTGCACCCCACTTAATTTGTATATTCAAATGTACTAATGCATACTCTATGCCTACATGATATCACTATGTAGGGATCAGAAACTCCTTTTTATTATCCTCCTCCTCATGGCTAGTTAGGTTCCTCGAAGAAGACTTTGGTGAGTCCTAAATACCGAGGACAGTATCTACTTATTTCATGTTATGTTAAGACTTCCTCTTTATGTTGGATACGTTATATTATGAGGGTGAGCCTGGGAAGTGTCTTGGACCCCGCTCCATTCTAAAGTAGAGGTGTTGTTGGATACTAAGTTTGTATGTGCTTTCAAGCTTGACTCTTCTTATGTTTTTATGTTTATGAAAGATTTCCCTTCGTACCGCTTTCTTCTTATACTTGACTCTTGTTGATGTTTATTGTACTTCTACAACCAAGGATGTGTGCATGTTACAATCAAGACGCTTCTTTGGGTTGTCTTCGGATTTCTCATTCACAATGTCATATCTAGGCCCTAGGCTTGGGTCGTAACATTGCTCTAGCCTCCACTCTAACCCTCCCAGAGCAGACAAAAGTTACTGTTTATCAAAAATGGGTTGTACAACCAAATGAACATGAAAATGAAGTAGAACATCTCGTTGTTGTGACCAAAGTTGATAAAGATGATTGGCACCAAGCTATTATTGACTACTTGTGTTATGAGATACTCCCAAAAGATACAAGGAGAAGGACCAACACTCGATGTTGGGCACCTCATGTTCTCTACTATAAGGACACATTGTATAGGACATCATTTAAGAGAATGCTCTTGCGGTATTTGGGGGAGGAAGAAGCGGCCCAAGCCTTGCAAAAGGCACATTGAAAAGTATGTGGATCACATCAGTCAGGACCAAAACTCCACTTTCACATAAAAGTATGGGTTTTTATTATTGGCCAACAGTGGTGAAAGATAGTTTAGACTATGCTTGAAAGTGCAAGGCTTACAAATTCCATGCGAATTTCATACATCAACCACCTGAAGTTTTACACCCAACTATTGCATTATGGTCATTTGATACTTGGGGATTGGATTTTGTTGGTCCACTATCAAAATATTCTGCTGGGCACCTATAAATCTTGGCCGCAACAGATCACTTCTCCAAATAGTGGTGAAAGATAGCTTAGACTATGCTTGAAAGTGCAAGGCTTAGAAATTCCATGCTTAGTTTCATACATCAACCACCTGAAGTTTTACACCCAACTATTGCATTATGGTCATTTGATACTTGGGGATTGGATTTTGTTGGTCCACTATCAAAATATTCTGCTGGGCACCTATAAATCTTGGCCGCAACAGATCACTTCTCCAAATAGACTGATATTGTAGCTCTTAAAGAAGTCAAGAAGGAGATTGTTCTAACATCATTTGACTGACATTTTCTATCAATTTGGTATTCCACAATACATAATAACGGACTATGGCAAGCCATTTGATAACAAGTTGATGAACAAGATCTGTGATCTCTTTGTCTTTAAGCAGCGAAAATCTTCTATGTACAATGCTATCACCAATGGTCTAGCCATGACATTCAACAAGACTATGTGTAATCTATTGAAGAAACTTGCCTCTAAGTCCAAGAGAGATTGGCACAAAAGAATGGTAGAAGCCTTGTGGGCATATATGACAACATACCATACACCAACTCAAGCAACCCCATATTCACTTTCTTTTGGAGTAGAGGTAGCCCTGCCACTTGAGCATCAAATACCTTCCTTGAGACTGGCCATCCCAGTAGGACTCACTAAAGAAGAAAATGCCTGACTATGTCTTGCTGAATTACAAACACTTGATGAAAAGAGATTAGAAGCCCAACTAGACATTGAATGTTACAAAGCTCGTTTGTCTCGTGCTTTCCACAAAAAGGTCTGTTCGAGGTGTTTTCAAGTTGGAGACCATGTCCTTATAGTAAGAAGGCCCATTATAACTTCAAGCAAGTCCATCGACAAATTTACCACGAAGTTGGATGGACCATATGTAGTACAAGAAGTATACTCAAATGGTTCTTACAAGCTTGTCGATGCAGATGGAATAAGGATCGGTCCTACATATGCAAAATTTCTTAAGATGTACTATCTTTAAGGAAAATGATGCTCCTTAACGTATGAGTATAGAACTGCATGGTACTCCTAGCGCACAAAAGTATAATCTGCGTACGATACCCTAAAAAAATGTGTCAACTAGGTTGAAAATCTCAAAAGAGGGGGCCTAGGAAAAAGTTAGGAAAAAAAAACACTCCCCCCCAGAACTATGTTGTGACTTGATCCTTTTCATTGAGGTACGTAGGCGCTTGGAATTATATACTGATTCAGTGAGTGTTTAAAAACTATATGCCCCGACGTGATTCCTTATGGAGGCAAAACCCTATGGAATGTGAGCTTCTTCAACGACATGCTTGAGATTTTCAAGTTTAATCATGTCTGCAGGTTGGAGTTTTCAAACTCCTCAAGTCTGCAACTTAAAGTCCTTAAGTCAGAAGTTGGTTCTCAAATTAATCCAGTATGCACATGATGGTCTTCAAGCTTTCAAGTTTATATGTTGATACTCTTTAGATTTATTGATTATCTAAGTTAAAGCATTAAGTTCCATAAAGTTTGCAAAAGTGAATGTGCAAGCTTTATAAGAGGAGGAACTTTTATTATTTTCATTCTTATTAGCGTGGCAACGTGAATTAAGTTTGAATTACTAAAGTTTGCAGTAAAAGAAGGCATGTGATAAGACTCAAGTTAAAATCGTAAACGCAAGATATGTGACAAAAAAATAGAGAAACTTTATTTCTATAAAATTATCTGACATGTCAATCTAAATCTTGAGAAGATAAGGAAAGGAAGTATAAAAAAAAGAGGGGGAACGGGGCCTAAACTAAGCATAATTTGTAGTTGATTAAATCTTGGCGACTAGCCTCTGAGCTCTCTGTCTTATGCTCCAAGCAAGTCCAATCATCATTCATCAAGAAGTCCATGTTGTCATAAGAGGACACCTTGTTCTCAGCAACTAAAATCTTGGATCGAACCTCTTCAATCTCCCTCTTGGCAGCATCTACAACAACCTCAAGTTCCTCTCGCTCCGCTTGTAGAGTTGCTAGCTTTCTTTTGAGCCTCTTTAAGGACTTTCTTTTAGGAGAAGCATGTTTAGTCTTCTCAACCTCCTCTACTCTAAGTGACTCAAGACCCTCCTTGTCCTTGGAAAGGAACTCTAGCTTTTTATCTTCATGCACCTTATCTACAAAATTGGAGCATTCTTGATCATAAGAGGCAGCAAGCTCAAAAGAGAATCCACCTAATGCTTCAAGGAGGAAAGATCTATAAAACACGTCGCACTCATCTCTTGTAGAATCTCACAAACATCTCTTTTGTAAGATGAAATCGAGTCAAGAGAAGTTCTAGAAAGTTTGCTACTAATCTCTTCCCAAAGCCCCATGTACTTCTTTTTGTTAGTTGAGACAACATTTTTTCCTTCAAAAATAGAATTAGCCCCATTTGGCTTTGAAAAGAGTGGAGGAGTACCATTCGAATCAAGGGTCAACCCTTTTAAAGCTTGATCATGAGAAGTGGATGTAATTCTCTAGCCTTGTTCAATATCTAAATTTCACCCTGCCTCAGGTCTTGATATTTTGATAGACTCATAACTATCTATGGCCTCTCTTGTAGATTCCTTTGGATTCTCAACAATGTTCTCCTAGACAAAATGGAAGACAAGAAAGATAGAAAATTACTTAACAATAAATTGAAAAAAAATTTGGTCAATGGGAAAACCTCTTCACTCTGGATGGCTAATGTTTTTGAAGGACCATCAATTCCATGTTCTTCCATGATCTCTAACCCAGTAGCTTCAAACTCAGTTGATTCATGCCTTTTCCTCTTCCAACATTGATCTCCATTGTAGCTTTTGCTTGTCTCTCGAGTAAATCATCGCACCTACAGTCTAACCAATTAAGAGGCTTGCTTTCTAGATGGAATAATTAAGGGGCATCTCTCTACATTAGTAAAAGTATGACTACTTGTTTCATAAATACCTTAGAGGACTTAAGCCTCTTACTTTGAGGTTGTGGGGCAAGTAAAATATCAAACTGCAAGAGCACCTCTCCAATATCTCAACTTTTTTTTTCTTAAGGAGTGGTGAATTCTGGCCAAGCCTTTTTTACCAAAATTTCCAAATTATCCTCAACAAACTTACCATGGGATCTTTCCCACCAAAAAGGATTTCGATCAGTGAAAAATTTATTTGCAAAAGTAATTGTAGATGGAAAGGTTGCTCTTAACATAGTACTGTGCGAGACATGGATTCTCCAATACCTATGTCCCTCAAGAGATTCAATAGAAATACCCTTTTTGAGATGTTCGGGAATATCTTGATAAAATCTAAATTGACGACTAAATCAGTGGGGACTCTATGGCTCAAAGAAGAAGAAGTCTCCTCTTCTTAAGGTCACATAATTAAAGCAGAGGCTCATCAAAAAAGATGACTCCAACTCTAAAACTTTTCTATCATTCGAGATAATAAGTTGGGTGAGGCCTATTAAGCATGGTCACATTCCACACAAGGTTTTTACCCCGATGGACGCGCTTCTATGCCTCATATTTGTCAAAATATTTTGCAGCACCCTCGCCAGAATATGCCACCATTAGCGGGAGAGAAGTTCCACCAGTAAGAGGATAATGTGGCTTGAGGTAATGTGCAAACCAACCATAGATATAATGAATAGTGAAACAAACTATAATGTGATCAAGCTGTGAAGAATTAGAAATCTTGTTTAAGCCACGATAGATGCTTGCTAAGACTGAGACTACAAGGTTAACCCTTTGACCACTTTCCATTAAGCTTTCCATCTAAAAAGTTTCAGGATGAATAAGGTTCCCTTCTTTTGAGGGAAATACAAAGGCACATAAACCAACATGACAAGAAGGCTGCCAAATAAGTCTCATACTTTTGGTATTTTGCTCCAAGCATAAAAAATGCTATCTCTTGAGAGCTTAATCATATGTTCACCTCCATTGATGTTTCACCAGTTGAGCATATGTAGATGATAGGTGTCAAGTCTTCTTCTCATTCCTCGAGGGAGCTAGCTCATACTTGACATCTTGTTTACACAGAAATTGTATCCATTAACAAAAATAGGTCCCTAATCTACCACCTTTCTCCTTTCTAAGACGATGAAAGGAAGCAAACAAATACTTACAAGTTTGAGTAAGAAATCTATCCCTTTTAGAATCATGACCTATATGATCTATGGCATTAGATATCACTTCTTCATAAAGAATCCCACTAATCAGCAAACAATTGAGAGTATACAAATCCCAAAGGGATATAGACGCTTCTCTAAGAGATGTGAGTAGTGTATTTATTTGTGCACACTACGTCTCACAAAAGGCCTACGTGGCATTAGAGTTTCTATCGTAGGAAAAAAGGGAAGTAAAGATAGCAATACAAATAGTCAACATTGTCTAAACTTTGCCTATTCTTGCTAAGGACATCTTTTGTTTATTCCTAATATCCCGTGATGCAATGAAATTCACCTTCAAATAAAATTTTATCTCCCCAACATAACTTTTCTTGAATTATTTGATGCTCTAATTTTGGAATAGTGCTTACAAGATTTGTGCCTTCAAGATTTGGCTTCTCAAGATACCATACATTGAAAGCCTAGTTAGATTGGTAGTCATGTTCTAAGGTCCAATTTGCCTTACGAAGTATATTTCTCAATTATGGCCATGTATTAGCATAACAACCAACTAAAGGATCTTGCACCAAGATCTTGGTTTCTACATTGCTATCTTGTGTTCCATTATAAGGTATCTAAGTCAAGAAGATGAGTAAGGGTAGTCCTTGAAGAAGACCATTTTTCAGGCTGCATACATGGAAAAGTGTTACTCTTCACAAATGATAGCATGAAAAAAGGGGGAAAGAATCAAAATAAAAGAATATGGCTAATCGGGGTATTTGAGAACTTTGTAAAGCCTCGAATTGGGGACCCTTACATTGTAAAGCCTCGAATTACGGACCCTTACATTGTAAAGCCTCGTATTAATCGTCCATTATGTTTAACAATAGGAAATTTGTATAGCATTGTATTAGGGATCCCTTATGTTTAAAGATTAGTGTCATGATCCAAGCCTAACGCCTAGATGTGACACAACGAATGGGGAACTTGAAGGTACTCCAAACAAGCCTCTTAGCATATCATTTACACATCCTTGGTTGTGGAAGCACAATAAAATAACAAAAAGGTAACAATAGAGTCTAAAGGAAGTAGTATATGGGAATTTCATCTCATCATCATCATATAAAAACTATAGAGGAAAATAAAGGACTAAAGGATGTCTTTCATAATAGCGTAGACATAATATTTCTACTACATCGAAAATATTAAATTATGTAAATTTTTTATCGCCAAAAGGATTTCTTATAGTATTAGTTGATCCTTCAATATCTAAAACTTAAGAGGATCAAATATTTAAACCAGATTTTTATGTTCAAAGGATAGATGCTAGCAGGCCGCTATGATTACTTATTACCAGGTTCATCACAGAAGAAGCCTAACCACTCCAAAGAAAAATTAAAAAGAAAGCTCGAAGAAGCCTTAATCAACCTCGATAATAACACTAAGATAATAGAATTATTAGATATTTCTTCATCAATAGAACATAGAAATGGAGATACGTCATGGCGCAAGCATACTGAAATGCCCCGAAAATGTGCCTCGAAAATGCCCATAATCATAATTTTCATATATCTCAAAATTCATGTGTGATATCAAAAATCCAACTTCACATTATTGATTAGGGGCCGAAATTGAGTAGGAGATAGGTATAACCCAGATTTTAGGAGACCCATAGCGAAGAATGATTTTCACAAAATATTTCAAAAATAGTGGCTATGCGACACCTCTTCGACACGGACCCGTCGTGGAGTAGTGTTTGCACTTCCTTGATTTTCCAGTTTCTTCCCAAAATGTTGGTGCTTGGCCCCATGCCCTACAATGCATAAAAATACCTAAACTTAGCCTTTTTTCAACTCTATATCACTCAAGATACTCTCAAAACCCTCCCTAACACTTAACCATATATTTCATCCAAATTCGAGTATCCCAAGCTTAATTCTAGATAACAAGAACTTCATTCAAGCTTTAAGTTCTCTTCAAGCCTAGAATAAGGAAATCCCCAAATTTGAGGTATGAGGATTTCAACCATTGGGTCCTTTCATTTATGGTGCTCAACCTTCCTATTTTATGAACATTGCATGTTTTCAAATTGTATCACTTATGGGTATTACTTATTATGTATTATTATTATAAACTATGTTGGGGTTTATGAAATGTTGATTGAAACCACATGTCTACCTATTTCAAGCTTATACTATGAGATGATTTGTCTATTATGACTCTGCATGTTTTGAGCTATAAAAATATGATCTATTATGAGATTGGATGATGGATTTCAGGGTATCTTACATGATGGTTTTACAATGTATTGGTGGGTTGATTTACATTGAGTTTTCTCATATAATTTTGCTCTTGAATTGCATGATTTTGAACTAGTATTACACACCCGCCAAGTGTATGATAAAATGTCTTGACAAGGATTCTTGAGTTATTGATTATCTATTACATGGTTTATAAATCAAGGGACTTTATGATGATTAATGAATTTTATGTATGCATTGAATGCATCAAAAGTATCTATAGTATTGTGAGTTGACCACAACTTGTTGGGGGGTGGCATGCCAAATGATCTTTTTGAGTGGGTGACAAGCCTCAATCACCTTGTTGGGGGGTGGCATGCCCGTTCTACAACATTGAGGGGTATGTACTACAATTACATTATCGGGAGGTGGCATGCCCGTACTACCACATTGAGGGGTATGTAACTCAATCACATAGTCGGGAAGGAGGGGTGGCATGCCCATACTACCACATTGAGGGGTATGTACCACAATCTCCTTGTCGGGGAGTGGCATGCCCGTGCTACCATGTTGAGGGGTAGCTACCTCAATAACCTTCCAAGGTGGTCGCATACCTTGGAGTTCAAGTGATAGTTTTCTTTGGGCTTTGATGATTATGTTCTCTTCTTACATATGTAACCTATATTTGCAAGTTATGTGATTCACAAGCATGTTTTAACTCAAGCACTAATCATGCAAACCATATTGATATTATACTTATGCATTGCTTATGATTATGCATTTTGACTATGTTGCCTATGTCTTGTTGTATTGCATCATACATCCTTAGTGCATTCAGACGTACTAATGCATATGCTATGCCTACATGATGTTACCATGTAGAAACCAGAGCTCCTCTTGATCATCCTCCATATGTCTAGTGAGATTATTCAAGGATAAGCATGGTGACTCCTCAAGTTCGGGGATGCTATCTACTTTTTTTTCTATATCTAAGACTTCTTTGTGATGAATATTTGATACTATAAGGGTGATCCTGGAAAGTGTCTTGGACCCCACTTCAATCTATGTTTAGAGGTGTTGTTGGAATAATTGATTACTTTGAGCTGGAATCATGAGTACTTTATGATTATCCAAGACTTCCCTACATCCCGTTTTCCCTTATTTATGTCTCTTGTTGTTGATATTTTTCTTCCGCACCATGGATGTGTGATTGTTATGCTAAGAGGCTTGTTTGGAGTTCCTTCGGGTTCCCTATTTGCCGTGTCTTGTCTAGGCCCTAGGCCTGGGTCGTGACAAACTTGGTATCAGAGCACTAGGTTGTTAATAGTCCTCAAAATCCAGCACATCGCATTGATTAGAGTCTTATTCATTATTGTGAAGTGTACCACAACTATGAGTGAGAGGCTATGAGGCGATTTAGGAAATGTTTCCCTTCTTCATGATCTATGTCGTGCAATAGAAGTTATGGTAAGGGATTTTCCTCTAACGAATGCTCTTTGTTATTCTAGATCATGTCTATTCCAAGAGAAAGACTAAGGGGAGCTCGTTCACTCAAGGAACAACCAACCACTCTTGTTCCTCAAGCTCCTCAAGATGGGGAAGTGGCTCATGAAGAGTTCTGAGATGCCATCACCATGTTGGCTCAAGCTATTACCAACCAAATCAACCAAGGGGACCAAGGATCTCATGCTCCTACTCCGGCCTTAAGGGTGAGCGATTTACTAGAATGAACCCACCGAAGTTACATGGATCCAAGGTAGATGATGATCCACAAGAATGAATTGATGAGGTGTGTAAGGTGTTTTCTATTATGGGGGTCAATTCAGAGGAAAAGGAAGAGTTGGCGGCCTACCAACTCAAAGGGGTGGCTCAAATTTGGTTCATTCAATAGAAGATGGAGAAGGGGAATGACAACGCAATCCCTTGGAAAGAGTTTAAAGCGGCATTTCTCAATCGATTCTTTCCTATTTAGCTAAGGCAAGCGAAGATGATGAAATTTATGAATCTGAAGCAAGGGTCTATGAGTGTGAGGGAGTATGGCTTCATGTTCAACCAACTCTCTATGTATGCCCCATAATTAGTTGTTGATCCGAGGTCAAGGATGAACAAATTTGTGTCGGGAGTGTCCAACTTGGTAAATGAGGAGTGTCGAAGTACCATGTTAATGGGTGATAGGGATTTGTCCCGCCTAATGATATATGCCAAAAAATTAGAAGGGGAAAAGATTAGAAAGAGAAGAAGTGGGGAGTCCAAGAGGGCTCATTTTGAGGGTGGGTTCCAAAATTCCAAGGGTAATTGGTTTTCTCAAGGCCACAAGCTCTAAGGCCAAGGGTCTCCTAATGCTCCTAATAGAAGTTTTTCTAATGACAACCCTATATTCCAAGGTGTGGTAGGAGCCATAATGGCCCATGTTTGAAGAACTCTAATACTTGCTATAGTTATGGAGAAGTGGGTCATAAGGTGGTTGATTGTCCTCGTGCTCATAACAAAGGTAGAGATGGTCGTCTGCAAGGCCAAGGTGCAAAAGCAAGTACAAAGGAAAGAGGAGGCCAACAAAGGGTGCTCCAAGAAAAAACAGATTTTACACTCATCAAGGGATACAAGGGGTGCATGAGGTGCCTAGTGTCATCACCAGTATGTTAAATGTTTTGGACTTTGATATGTATGCTTTGATAGACCCAGGTGCCATCCTTTCTTTTATGACACCTTTTGTTGCCAAAAAGCCCCATGTTAGCCCTGAATTATTGTATGAACCTTATGAAGTGTTTACCCCTATTGGTGAGTTAATTTTTGCCAAAGATTCTATAGAAATTGTCTCGTGTCCATTTTGCATCAAATCTTACCTTGTGATTTTATCAAATTAGATATGGTGGATTTTGATATCATTCTTAGGATGGATTTATTGCATGCCTCCGGTGTTGGGTGACATTCCTCACAGATCCTGTGACCTCGTGGCCATGACTGTGATGGCTAGTGGCAGAGTATATTCTAAGGATCAAGCACAAGATAGTGGTTAGATATGGGGGGCCCTATTGATTACATTCTGAGTTTGAGACACTTCTATTTGTTTAGAGAAGGATATGACACACCGATTTTCTCAGATCTGAGACTCGATTGATTATGGGTCATGGACCTCATTGATTACATTTGTGGGTGAGGAGGACCTATGATTGATATTCCCAGTTAAGACACATTTTCTTATGCGAGGGGGATTCTTTCTCCCGCAGGGGATATATTCCACCATTTTGTATGTATATTTTGGATCGAGTGCCATGTGCCGGCGTAGGGTCGAGGACCTGGTTGACTTGTGATTGTTGAGGTGAGGCCCCATGATTGATCACCCTCTATATTTGTATCTTCCCATGGTGCAAGTTTAGGTACCATCCATGATCGCTATGTTGGGGATTTGAGAGCTCTCAGGAAACTTCCCTTAGGTGAGCACTAACAGCTCTGGCTTCGTCACTGTGTCCTTCCTTGTGATCATTGTCCTTTGCTTTCATACATTGGCCTTATACAATAGAATTATGTACTTGTAGGTGCACTATGGTTCTATATAGTATAGTGGTTATTGATATATGTATTTGAATGACCTTGCGTCTATTGTAGCTCTGTATAGTTTACTTCCAGGTTCTGGGTAGATTTCAATTATTTATATTGTCATATTTGTTATGATCGTGACTAGAGAGCTAGGATATGTCATGACCCTAGCCTAGGTCCTGGACATGACATGACGAATGAAAAGTCCGAAGACATCCCAAACAAGCCTTTTACCATATCTTGTACACATCATTGGTTGCGGAAATGAAAATAAAAGTCAACAAGAGAAAAGTTTAAAAGGGAAAGTGGGACTAAGGGAAGTCTTTCATAAACATAAAAACATAAGAAGAGTCAAGCTCAAAGACATTTACAAACTTAGCATCCAATAACACCTCTACTTTAGAATGGAACATGGGCCAAGACACTTCCCAGGATCACCCTCATGATATTGAGTGTTCGACATAAAAGAAGTCTTAAATTGCATGATCCACATAGATATCATCAACGGAGTTTTTGGCTCACCAAAGCTTTCCTTGAAGTTCTGAACTAGCCACATGGAGGAGGATGATAACAAGGAGCTTCAGTCCCTACGTAGTAATATTATGTAGGCATACAGTATGTGTTAGTACTTGGAATGTACTAAGTATGTGAGGTGCAATGCATCAAAGACATAAGCTGTAATATTCAAAACGCATAATCATAGTCAATGGATATATAATCTTAATATGACATGCATGATCGCTGCTTATAATAAAATATTCTTGTAAAACATTTAACTTGCATAATGTACCATACATATGTGGGAAGAAACCTCAACTGACATAGACCAAGCAGCTACAACTTGGAATCTAAGTCATGACACACCCTCAGTACAGGTGACTAGGCATGACATCCCTAACCCCCCTCCCCCCCGCAAAATGTGGTATGCTTTCCAAGGTAAACCAAACATGATAACATGAACTAGATGGACCCACTAGTATAGCAAGGGCATAATATATAGTCCTGTTGTGCCACAAACTTTAGGGACTAAAGACTTTATTTAAGGACCCCTTGAGTCGAATCTCCATCTTAAGCCTCAATCGGTGCTAAGTCAAATCCCACGAAATACTTGAAATAATCATACTTTAATCATAGCATGAATAACTTTTAACAGACATGATAACATCACATGAGTAGCTCATAAACATGCTTGACCTCTTCTAGTGAGCTTAACTTGAACATGAGAGTAAATAATAATCATGCATGATCCCTTGCCTTGACATGAATAACTCACAAGAAGTCAAAATCTTGAAATAGGACTCAACTTGATACTTGCTAAATCATACATACTTTTTATGAATTCAATACATGCTTGAAAACCCTTAATCTTCATGAAATCACTTGACTTGTAAATCATGTAATACATCGTCAACAACTTGAGAATTCTTGTCATGTAATTTTATAAAAACATATGGTGGGTTCATGATACATGTTCAAAATCAAGCAATTCAAGAGTAAAACAAGATGAATGAAATCAATGCAAATCAACCCACCAATATTGTAGTAAAACCCTCATTTAGGATATCTTGAAATCCATCACAAAAGCTCATAATAGTTCATAGTTTCATAGCTCAAATCATGTATAGTCTCAATACACATAACCAATTCATGGAATAATCTTGAAAAAGATATTCATGCACAATCAATGAATACTTAGTAAAACCTCAACTTAATTTATGTTCATATTTCATAATAAGATATACCCATAAATAGTACAACTTGAAATCATGCAATTTTGATAAAAAGAGAAGGTTAGGTTGCATGGGTGAAAGGACCCATGGATAAAGACCCACATACCTTAAACCTTGAATTTCTTAAAATGAACTTGAAGGAGACTTGAAGCTTGAGATGGTTTCTTGAGTTCCAAAATTGGGCTTGAAATCCTTGAATTTAAATGAAAGATTTGATAAAGTCTCGGAGAGGTTTTAGAGAGGGTTTTGTGAATTATAGTGTTTAAAACTGGCTAAGTATGGGAGATTTAGATTTAAATGGGCATGGGGATATTGCCCCAATGCCCCTGGACAAAATAAGTAAACCAAGGAAAATATTACATTGGTCTGCATCCCAGGCGCAGCGCGGACTAGACGCGGATCACCAAATACACTTGTCCACTCCCCAAGTGTGTCGCAGCTTGGGCGCAGATAGACACTGGAGATTGAAAATTTTGTGAAAATTATTTTTCAATATGGGTCTTCTAAAATATAGATTATACCCATTTCCCATTCAATTTTCCCCCTAATCAAGTATATGAAGTCAAATTTTCAAAATCACAGATAGATTTTGAGATATATGAAAATTACGATTATGGGGCATTCCAAAGTACATAAGGGGTGTTTTAATATCTCCCCCTTGGAAATATTCATCACCGAATGTCAAAGAAACATGTGTAAGAGAAGTAATTATGAAGATTATAGACCGACATGAATGCAAAAAATGCACTTAAACTACATTTTCAAAAAGTCTCAACCTAAATGTCAAAAATCACAATAAGCATTTTACCCTAAACACGAGTGGATGCAAAATGACATAAGGGCTGAAACTCAATACTTCAAATCATAGATGGGACTTAAGTTATTACCTTCGACTTGAGTAGAGTGGAAAGATATGGGTATCACCTTTTTATGTCCACCTCAGCTTTCCATGTGGCACTTTCAACTTGTTGATTCCTCCGAATGACCTTTATGCTACATCTTTGATTCCTAGCCTTTTCACTTATCTATCCAATATTTCCACAGGGACCTCCTCATAGGTCAAATTATCTTCCATAACACCCATAACCTCTAAAGGCATTATAGCACTTGGGTCACCCATACACTTCCTCAACATAGACACAGAAAACCTCATGAACCATATTCATCTCAATCGGCAACTCCAATTCATATGCAACCTTACCAACTCTCCTCAAAATTCTATAAGGACCAACAAACATTGGGCTCAATTTTCTCTTTCTCTCCAAACCGGACCACACCCTTCATGGGTGAGACTTTCAAGTAAACCCGATCACCAATCTTAAACTCAAAATCTCTTCTTCTCACATCGAAGTAGGACTTTTGTCTACTTTGGGCCATCTTCAACCTCTCCCTTGTTATTCGCACCTTCTCCAAGGCTTCCATAACCAAATTTGGTCCAACGAAAGTCATCTCATCAACCTAACCAAGATACCTCCCGAAAGTCTCTATACCTTTTTGTGGAACCAGGGTGAATAGAATAGGATGAATTATTGCCTGTGTCAAAACAATCTCCCTCAAGTCATCAATATTAGGCACACACAATCTACCTTGGTACCTAAGGACACCATCTCCCCCTTGGGAGAAAACCTCCATTTTACCATACTTCACCAAAGCCTTCAACTCTAGCAAGGCGGGGTCAAGGTCTTATTTTGACTTAACTTCCTCAATCAAAGAAAATTTAGAACCATCAACAACCACTACACTATTTTCAACTTCATTCAACCTAACCGCAACCTAGCTAACAGGTGAACTTCTCTAGCCACCGCCTTGTTGCCAACATCAATATGAGCTAGACTACCCATGGACACTCTACTTAGAGCATCGGCCACAATATTTGTTTTGCTGGGATGATAATGTACATTCATGTCATAATCCTTAAGGAATTCTAACTACCTCCTTTGTCTCAAGTTGAGATCTTTTTGTGTGAACACATATTGGAGACTATTATGGTCGGTAAACATATCAACATGAAGCCCATACAAATAGTGATGCCAAATTTGTAAAGCAAACACCATGGCCGCCAATTCAAGATCATGGGTGAGATAGTTTCACTCAAGCACCATAAGTTGTCTAGAGGCATATGCTATAACCTTGCCATTTTTTCATCAAAGCACACCCCAAACCAATTCTTTAGGCATCATAATAAACCATAAACCCTTCAAACCCTTCCGGTAGAGCCAAGATAGGAGCGGATATAAGCTTATCTTTCAAAGTTTGAAAAGTCTTTTCACATTAATCGGTCCAAACAAATTTTTCCTTCTTTTGGGTCAACTTTGTCATAGGGGAAGCAATAGAAGAGAAACAATTCACAAACCGCCGATAGTAACCTGCCAAACGCAAGAAATTCCTAATATTCGTTGAAGTCAAGGGCATTGGCCAATTTCTTATCACCTCCTTCTTCTTAGGATCCACTTTAATTCCATTACCTGACACCACATGCCCTAGGAATGCAATCTCTTTCAACCAAAATTCACACTTTTCATATTTAGCAAACAACGTCTCACTTCTCAAAATTTGCAACACCACCCTAAAATGATTCACCTGATCTTCTTCACTACGAGAATAAATCAATATATCATAATTAAAGAACACCATAAACATATAAAGGTACGGTTTAAAGACCCTATTCAAGAGATCCATAAATATTGTCGGCATATTAGTCAAGCCAAAAGACATTACCACAAATTCAAAGTGCCTATACCTAGTCCGAAAAGCCATCTTGGGAATATCACACTCTCCCACGCTCACTTGATGCTATTCGGATAGAAGATCAATCTTAGAAAAGTGACTAGCCACTTGTAGATGATCAAAAGAGTCATCAATCCTTGGTAGAGGATACTTGTTCTTTATAGTGACTTTATTGAGTTTCCAGTAATCGATGCACATTCTAAGGGAACCATCCTTTTTCTTTACAAACAACACAGCTGCACCCCAAGGTAACTTGCTAGGACTTATGACACCCTCCTCCAACGAATCCCTGAATTGATCCTTTAACTCCTTCAACTCCGCCAGGGCCATACTGTAACGGGGAATGGAAATGGGTTGTGTATCGAGATGGAGGTCTACACCAAAGTCTATTTCCCTTTTAGGAGGGACTTTGGGGAAAGATATCAAGAAACTCATTGACCATCGGAACCGAATCAATAGGTTAGACTTTAGACTTAATATCCCTAACTCTTACAAGGTGATAAATGCAACCTTAGAAAACAAGTTTTGGGCTTTAAGACAAGAACTTAATCTACCCTTGATTACCACATTACGACTTTCCAACTAAAGGATGGGCTCATTAGGGAATTAGAACCTAACCTTGCATGTTCTACAATCAATGGAAGCATGATATTCATATAACCAATCCATTCCAAGAATAATATCAAAATCCACCATGTCAAACTCAACAAAATCACAAGGCAAGACTTTATGCAACACGGACACAGGGCAATCTCTATAGACTCTTTTAGCAATAATGGACTCACCAACGAGGCTAGACACTTCATAAGGTTCACAAAACAATATGGGGACCTTTGAAGTCTTAGGGGAACCCACATGTTGATTGAGTAGTGCGATTACAACTTGGAATCCAAGGAACGACACCCACTCGGTACAAGTGACCGAGCATGACACCCCTCCAGCAAAGTGTGATCTACTTGCCAAGGTAAACCAAACATGATAACATGAACTAGATGACCCTCAAATGCTCCACGTGCTCTTTATCACTCTATAGCAGACCAAAATGGTATCAATGAATACCAAAACAAACATGCCGAGGTGGGGTTTTAATACTATTCATGAGATCCATAAATATTATCAGTGCATTGGTCAAATCGAAAGACATTACCATGAACTCAAATTGTCCACACCTTGTTCTAAAAGACATTTGGGAATGTCATACACCCTTATCCTTATTTGGTGATAATCGAATAGAAGGTCAATCTTGGAGAAGTAGCTAACCCCTTGCAATTGATCAAACAATTCATTTATTCTTGGAAGGAGATACCTGTTCTTTATGGTCACTTAGTTGAGTTGTTCATACTCTATACGCATTTGGAGTGACCCATCTTCCTTCCTTACAAACAACACTGTGGCACCCCATGGAGAACCTACTTTTCCTAATGAAATCCTTCTCAACAAATCTCTTAGTTGCTCGTTTAGTTCCTTTAACTGCGCTGAAGCCATTTGGTAGGGAAGGATGGAGATAAGTTGAGTATCGAGCAAGATATCTTTGCCAAAGTATATTTCCCTTTTTGGATGAATGTTGACAACTATTCAAGAAAAACATTAGAAAACTCATTGACAACAGAGACCGACTCAAGAGATGGGATTTTGGTAGTGATATCCCTAAAGCTTACTAGGTGATAAATACACCCTTTAGAAATTATTTTATGGGCTTTAAGATAGGAGACAAATCGACCCCTACATGTAGAACTACTATCCTTCCACTCAAGAATGGGCTCATTTTTTGAATTTGACCCTACAAGTTTAATAATCTACAAGAGAATAGGTGGCATGCAACCAATCCACCCAAGATGATATCAAAATCAACCATAGAAATATATACTAGACCACAAGGCACAACTTTTTGCAAAATGGACATGGGACAACCTCTATACACTCTTTTTTCAATAGCCAACTCACCTAGGGGAGTAAAAACTTCAAAAGGCTCAACTAATACTTTGGGACACATATTGAATCTATTTTGGCGAAATTGGGTTACAAAATACAAATTGGCTCCTGGATCTAATAATCTATATACATCACAATTATAATCTTTTAACATACTAGTGGCAATATCTGAAGTCTTTTCTACTTCTTGGTAGGCATGCAAGGCATAAAATTAGTTGGACTTTAGAGCACCTTGAGCTTAGCCTCCTTAGCCTTGAGGCTTAGCACCAGCACTGCTACACTCCTTGGCACGATGACTGAGCACGCCATATTTGAAGCATGCATTGGAGCTAGCTAAGAGTTTCCTTTTGTTCGGCCTTACACACTTTGCACAATTAGGGAGGATTGAACACCCAAACCTGCTTTTGATTTGGTTGGACCCATTTGTCTTTGTTGAAACTTAAAGGAGGGGCATTGCTTGAACCTTGTGATGTCTCCCAAACTACACCTTCTTTTTTAGGCTAAGCGGTTGTTGTCAAGATACATAACCTAATCAAGGTTAAGGTGGAACCCAAAGGGAATATGGTAGACTTTCAAGAATTCAGTTGCAAATTTAGTTGATAAACCAACATATCTCCCCAAAGGGAGGTTTTATAATAACTATGAATAGTAATTTTAAGCTAATACAAGTGTTAAAACTATATGAAGATTAACTAGAGCATTGTGTTCCCCATGATTTCCTAACTCAGTATTACCAAATAATCAAATTCTTTTCTAGTGTGTAGTATGCAGAATAGTAAGTTAAGTTCACCAAACCATTTAGCCTAGGTGAGAGGCGAATATCACTATGTGATTTGGTCCATCCCTGCAGTGTGACATTACTAACTCTTACCTATTGTCACGATACAACCTCCCCTTAGCTTAGTTCAATTGATTATACGAGACACATCAATCGAATCCTATTAATTAATCTTTTTTCCTATTAATTACTACCTTGGTCCAGTCAGTAACTCTTGGTGGGTTCTAATGTTAGCCACCCCATTAGAAAGCATTCAATATGAAAAGAATTGATTAAGACATGCATGCACATTTTTCAATAATTATGAATTATCTAGTTTTGTTTTGATAGTTCTTCATGGTTCCGACAACCCTAGTTGTGGATATAGCTACCCATGATCAGTGTAAATGCAAGACTTATGAATTTGAATGACATAATTGAGCACTTACATAAGAGAATTAAGTACAAGAAATCCAAACTCTTCAATAAGAATCACAAGATTAGAATCAAAAGATGAAATAAAGTCTTACAAGTATCTCTCAAGCTCTCTCATGTTCCTCTACTTGTTCTCTACTGTTCCTTATGAAAAATAACCTAAACACCCTATTTATAGTGTTTAAATACAAAACCAAAATGAAATAGGATCATTGCATCAGCAAGTTCTGCGAGGGACTCTACAGGTCATATAACAATTTACGACTCATGATCGAGCTTTTGTGGACTGTTTCTTCATTTCTAGAACTATTTTTTTGACCCCTCTATGGCTCGTATAAGATTCTACGGCCCATGGGGGTTTCGCCTGATGGACGTTCAACAACTCTCCACCTTCTGATTCTCAGGGAATGATACCAAGCCTACGGCTCATATGCATGTTCGTAGACTTAACTTTAGAAATTCATACCTCCTTAGAAATTCATACCTCCATGGAATTGTACACCAAACACTCTTTATGACTCGTAGAATACTCTACGGCCTGTAAAGGATCTCGTGGGACATTACTATCAGCAAATTCAGCACACTTTGCCAAAAAAAGTGCCAACCCTAAAATCCTGCAAAACAAGCACACAAATACATCAAACCTACTAACATCACATTGAGAACACACAAAATTCCAAGTTTTAAGCATCTAAAGTGTTGTATTTTGATAGCACATTAACGCCCTTAACTTAAAATTGTTGCTTGTCCTCAAGCAATGGACTTAATCTACATAAGTAGTACAGTAACACACATACCTCAATCTAATGGCATACATCACATCAAGTTCAAGCATAGATACCCACACCACTTCTAAAACACATCACACAGCTAGTAAGCAAACGAACATAGATCAATGCATGTGACAATGCAACTACGACAAGCAAGGTAATTATCAACAAGCCACAATCACTGAATTAGTCTCATGTTAAAAATACAATGCAAGTGCCCTCGTAGAGAAGAAGTCCCACATCTCACTCACAATGATATTTTCAGATATAACCTTGGGACTATGCAAAATCACTCACTCTCACAAAAGAAATTCAAATATCATGCTCAATACCATATGCTTGCCCCTATACTCCTGACTATGACCTTTGACAACTTGGAATAAGATCACTTTAGGATTTTATTAGCTTGTAATGTAGGCTCAGGGGGCTTTGGTATGATGTTTTGGGAACATAGTGACTAAAGGCCCTCCTTTACACTTCGTTTTCTACACTTTTGCCCTTCCAAAACTGTTACTTTTCATCTCATTCTCATTTTCTCCTATTTCAAGATTTTCTAGGTGCTTTCTTTTCATATTTTCAACTTTTTACCTTGTATTTGCACTTCATTTTTGTTTTTAATTCATTGCTAAGGCATCACTCATTTTTCTTGCACCCAATACACATTTCTTTCCTTCTTTTCCAATTATCATTAATTTTTCCTCTCCCTTTTTTTACCCTTATACCAGCCACCCTCAACTTAGGCTTTTGGTCTCTTGAGGTGCACAATATCCAAACTAAGAATCAGGGCCACTTTTGGTTGCCACCCTCAACTTAGGCTTTCTGCCTCAGTCAAGGTGCAAAATGTTACCAGGGCCAATTTTAGGATTTTATATCTAATAAGGCTATGTTACTTAGGTATTTACAAAGAAAAGGTATGTGTAAGGATCAAAAATTAGGATCAAGGAATTTTTCACACATTTGGTTGATTTTTTAGGCTAAGTGGACTATAATGAACAAAGGCATAAGATCCTTTCCTACCCAACTAGCCTACAGTCTAAATCAGAGTAGCAGTGCAAGTTGTCAATTGAAACACAATGCATGAATTTAGTAAAATAAGCTCACACCTACATGGAACTGATTACATTATCAACACAAACTCTTAGATCATACCTTTTATCTCAATTTTATCCTTATTTATCAGAACAAGCACTTCAACACTATTAAACATGCATGATTGTTATCCAGACTAACTAACGCAATTCGACTTTCAAGTAATTAATTCAACTAGGGGTAAGATATGATATTTGACAACAGGGGTGGTAATTGCTTTAATGAAACTTGAAACCAAGCGTAATTAATTAAACAAGCAATTTGACTTGGTTTCTATTTGATATGATATTTGACACCCAGGGAAGATAAAGCTTCAAAACTACTATCCGGAGTTGTCTCAATGAAAGAGAAGAGAAACGAAAAAGACATGCCTTGTAAGGACCGGAGCGAAAAGCAACTTCGATGATTGGTGGCGACAAAAATTTTGGTGGGTATCATTTTTCATTAAAAATAAGCACAAAAATACATATATGCAATAGAAATCAGTACTATATGCTATCAATACAACCTACATATCCTAAACATGCCTGTTCAATAGAAATTAAATATCCATGGGGAAAAAGAACACCGGCAAGAAACCCCTAGGATTACAAATTTAATATAGTTATTTGCCAAGGCTAATCAGACATCACTAAGCCCTATAACTACCCATGCCTTATCAAAAAAGAGGTGTATTGTCCCTAATGCACAAAAAAATGCAGAATGAAGTACCAGGGTCAGAAACAAACATACCTAAGCACCTACGCTCCAGTTTCTACCTTGTGTTGCCTCCCAAGATGCGATTGATTTATTATCATGGCACGACATAGACAACTTGAATACTCAGAATTCATCAAGTGCCCATGCGTCCACTGTTTTTATCTCATTCACATTGCCAAGGTATGGTTTGACTCTTTTTCCCTTCACTTTGAATGTCCCACCGTTCTTTTTTCTCCAACTCGATGGCCCTATGATCAATGATGTGTGCCACCATGAAGGGTCCCAACCATCTAGACTTGAGTTTTCCAGGGAACAACTTTAGCCTGGAGTTATATAGTAGCTTTAAGTCTCCTGGTGCAAATTTGAAATTTTCTATGTGTCAATCATGTTGTAGATTCATCCTTTGTTTGTATAGGCTGAGCTCTCATATGCCTTCAAATGAAGTTCATCAAGCTCATTCAGTTGGCTTAGCTTAGAGTTTGCCACATCATTCCTTTCTAAATTCAACTTCTTCAATGCCCACATCAGCTTATGCTCAAATTCCACCGACAAATGACAAGCTTTCCCAAAGTCAAGTTGGTAGGGGTAAATGGCTATAAGGGTCTTTAATGCAGTCCAATATGCCCATAATGTGTCACCAAGCTTCTGTGACCAATCTGTCTGACTTGATTTCACAGCCTTCGATAGAATCTGTTTAATTTCTCTATTAGACACCTACACTTGCCCATTTGTCTAAGGATGGTAAGGGGTTTCCACTTGATGCTTTACCCCATATTTTTCAAGTTAAAACCTCTAATAATCTATGAAAGAAGTAGGAACCTCTGTCCCTAATGGTCGTTCAAGGGGTAGCAAACATTGAGAAGTTGTTCCTTTTCAGGAACATTGTGACACTTTTTCCTTCATTGTTGGGGAGAGCAAATGCCTTCACCCATTTTGATACATAGTCGAAAGTAACCAAGATCTATTTGTTTCCATCCAAGCAAACAAAAGGGCCCATGAAGTCTATTCCCTATACATCAAATAACTCAATCACCATAATAGGGTTCAGATGGAGCATGTGCTTACAGCAAACACCACCTTCTCTCTAGCATCTATCACATGCTTTGGCATAGTCATGAGCTTCTTATTGGATAGTGGGCCAATAGTAGCCACACTACAAGATCTTATGTGCTTTCTGGACTTAACTATGATGCCACCGACCAGAGACAAGTGATATACCTTATGGATGCTCATCATCTCAACCTCAGGAACACAATGACGAATAATCTTGTCTGCATATAAACAAAATAAGTATGGATCATCCCAAAAGAATTTTCTCACATCATACATGAACTTGCGGCATTGGTGAGTATTCAGGTCCGGCTGCACAATGTCACTAACCAAATAGTTTTCATAGTCTGCAAACTATAGTAACAAGTCATAGGATGCTGCCAACACTCTCTTATCTGGGAATGAGTCGTTGAAATCTAATTCATCATCAAACTTTGCCATGGCTCCATCTTCTAACTTGGAAAGGTGATCTGTATCTTGATTTTCAGTCCCTTTTGTGTAGATGACATCAAAATCAAATTATTGAAAAAGGAGTACCCATATCACAACCTTGGTTTTAAATACTTCTTTGCCATCAAATACCATAGTGTTGAGTGATTCATGTGCACCACGACTTTGGTCCATAATAGGTATGACCTGAATTTCTCGAATGCAAAGACCACCGCAGATAACTCTTGTTCAATGACATTGTAGTTCTTCTAAGATACATTTAGGGCTTTGCTAGCATGGTATATAGCATGTAATATCTTCGCTTGGTTTTTTCCAAATGCTACACCTAGCATGACGCCTATTGCATCACACATGTTTTCAATGGGCTTTGACCTATCTAGAGCTACAATTATAGAGGCTGAAATCAAATTCTGCTTCAATCCTTCAAAGGCTTTTAGGTATGCATCATCAAACATGAATTTCTAATCCTTGTCAAGAAGCTTGCACAATCGGTGTTTAATTTTAGAGAAGACTTTTATGAAATACCTATAGAACCCTGCATGCCCTAGGAAGTTCCTCAAACCCTTTATAGATATGGGTGGGGAAGCTTCTCAATAACTTCCACTTTAGCTCTATCAACCTCGATTACTTTGATGGGTATTTTGTGCCCTAACACAATGCCCTCCTTCACCATGAAGTGACACCTTTCACGATTTAGCACTAGTGGCATTCCTCACACCATCTAAGCACAACATGAAAGTGTTTCAAGCAATCCTCAAATGAGTCACCAACCACACTAAAGTCATCCATAAAGACTTCAATAGTAGCCTCCACCATGTCTGAGAAGATGGACATCATGCATCTTTAGAATGTTGTTGGAGCATTCCACAACCTAAATGTCATTCTCTTGAATCGGAAGGTCCCATAGGGACATGTGAACATTGTCTTTTCTTGATCTTCTGGAACAATAGTGATGCAGTTATAGCCTGGGTACCCATCAAAAAAATTGTAGCAGCCCTTTCCAACCAGTCGATCTAGCATTTAGTCCATGAACGGCATAGGAAAGTGGTCCTTTTATGTTGAAGCATTGAGCTTCCTATAGTCGATGCACACTCTCCACCCAGTGACTGGACACATGGGAATCAACTCATTGTTAACATTTAGGACCATAGTGATGCCCCCTTTCTTCGGCATATACTAAATCGGGTTCACCCATTCACTATCGGCGACTGGATAGATCACTTCTGTATCTAACTACTGCAAAATTTCCTTGAGCATAATCTCTTGAATAGGGGGGGTTAAGACACCTTTGGTGTTTGATACTCGTCCTGTTGTCCTTGACCGACTGGATTTTATGAGTACATACCCCAGGAAGGATGCCAATGATATTGGAATTCACCCACCTATGGCCTTCTTGAACTGCTTAAGTACCGTGACAAGGGCATTCACCTATTCATCTTTCAAGTTCACAGGAACTACGACTGGTAGGGTTTTGTTAACACCTAAAAATGCATATCTCAGATGGGATGGAAGAGCCTTCAACTCTTGCACTAGTGAATCCTATATGGATGGCTTGGTAGGTTGTGGCTCTCGATTTTGCAAGCCTAACTACAACTTAGTTCTGTGCCTAGGGGCGTATACCCTTAATGCATTTACTATCTTCTCATTGTTTAGGCTGTCATCACTATCAAAAGTCATCAATACAGCTTCTAATGTGTTGATGCCTAGTCTCGCCTCAAGTGACACTTCTGACTTAGCATTACCAACATTCTCAATAATAGAGATCACCCTCAAATCATCCTCTTTGGATCACCCTTAAATCATCCTCTTTCTTTACATGTTGACAGATGTTAAACATGATCTCATCTTTTTCCATGCTGACTTGAGTTGACCCCTCTCATGTCCACCAAGGTGCATCCAGTGGCTAAGAAAGGCCTCCCCAAGATGAAAGGGATTTTGAAGTCAACATCGCAGTCCACGATCACAAAATCCGTAGGGAATATGAATTTATCCACTTTGACAAGCACATCATAGAGTATCCCCACAGGCTTATTCACCATGTGGTCAACCATCAATAATTGCACGCTCGTTGGGGTAAGGGCTCCCCTTCCTAGCTTATTCAAGATTGCAAGGGGCATTAGATTTATACTCGCACCAAGCACACAATGCCCTTGCAAAATCCACATCTCCAATAGTAGAGGGTATGGCTAGAGCATCGAGATCTTCTCGTTTTTGCACCAATGACCTCGTGGTAATTGCACCACAATGTTTATGCTCCTGGGAGAGCTCCTGACTCGCAATGCACTTCTTCATAGCCAGGTCCTTCATGAACTCTCATACCCTGACATCTTCTGCAATGCCTCAATGAGAGGGATGTTGATGGATAGTTATTTCAACATGGAGAGAAAGTGCTTGAACTTTCCCTCCTCTTCCTTCTTAGCAACTCTTTGAGGGAAAAGATGAGGAGGCCTAGGAATGGGCTACAACTTCTATAGTTCTATTACAGCATCACTTACCCTATTCTTGATATGAACAACTCTGGTATTCACATCCTTGACCTCAATTGCTTTATCTCAAACTTCATCCTCCTCTACTGGCATGGATAGATTAATAGTACTCTTGTCACCATGAGTAGTAACTACCATGCACTTCCTTTCATTCTTTGGGTTATGAGTTGTGTTGCTAGGCAGTGTACCTCTCTGATTTTGGTTAGGTTGAGTTAACACTTGACCAAACTGTTGCTCAAGCTATTTTGCAGTGATAGCATGAGACTCAATATTTTGATTTATGCTAGAGATGTTAGATTTCATCCCCCTTAGAGTCCCATCCTGTGTCTCAGCTTTCTTCAACAAGCGGTCAAACATCTCCTCAACCATAGAACAACTAGCATTGGTATCATGGTTGTGTGGTGACACATAAGGATCATTTCTATAGCCATCTCAGCAGCCCCAATCTACATCTTTGTCTTAGCCTCAATTCCTATCATAGTAACCTCTATGGTTATCTCTAAAATCACCATCTCGATTATAGTTGTGACCTTGGTTTCCTTGACCTTGGCTCCAATAGTCCTTATTAGACCCTTGGGCATTGGTGCAGAACCCCATTTCTGATCAGTAATAAAGCAAGGTTCCTCCTCATAGTAGGGATCATCATATATGGGTTCTCACAAAGGCTAATGAACAATTACATTGACTCATTCCTAATTCTGCTTCATCATCACCTCCATCCTTGTACGAATATGGGCAAGCTCTTGCTTAATCTCCTCATTCATTTTAGCTTGCTCCAGACCAGTACTAACAACGCATGAACTTTTAGTAGATGCCCAATCACTTTACCCCTATGCGTGATTTGTCTTGACTACCCGTTCCAAACTCTCAACAATCCTTGCAAATGGTTGATCCAAGAACATGCCCCCATAATGGTTATTAGCACAAGCTTGATTATTCTAGTCCAGGTCACAATAGAAGATCTCCACCAAGACATCATCAAAAATTTTATGTTCAGGGACACTTCTCAAATATTTTGTGAACTGCTCCTATATAGTATTGGTCGAGTCACCAGGAAGTTGCTCAAAGTTGTTGATTTAGTCTTTTAACTTGAGGTTCTTCGATCTCAGGAAGTACCTCTCCAAAATGGCCTTTTGCAACTCAGCCCTTCTGGTGATAGAACTCAGTGGCAGGTCGAATAGTTATAGCGTTGTATTGCCTGTCAAAGATAATAGGAAGACACAAAGACCCACGACATCCATAGACCGATTTTTTGTTCCCATCACACTCTTATTGACAAATGCAACATTGCGTAGCTAACTATGCAAATCCTGTTATGGTAGGCCAATAAACAACCCACGGTTCTGCAGCATCAGAATCAACCCACTCGAAACCACGAATTTTGTGTTAATCAGTACTGGTAGTAACACAATAGTTCTAGGAACCTCTATAGCCATAAGATTTAGCTGATATTGATTCCACTGATAAGCTTTGGTATTGAAGTCCTATGGCTATAGAGCAATGTCCTCTAGAGGAGGTGGGTTTTCATTATTTGCATTCTCATTCCAGTTCAAATCTTCATTTGTTGCGTTGCTTGCGTTATCTTGGGCCATCCTTTGTAGTCTTCTCTGGATCAAACATAGTCAAAAGTATGCCACGACTTCATGTATTGGGCATACACTACACCTGTACCCTATAAGAAAACAAAAATTAACAAAAAACATAAAATAAGGAAAATAAGGATTAATTCCCAAATTACTTGAATTAGAAAAGTCCCACTGTATTCCCCAGCAATGGCGCCAAGATCTTGATGTTTCCTAAGTGATACCTCCTTTTGGAGGCTAAAGTGGTCATTGTCAAGATATATAACCTAACCAAGGGTAGGGTTGAACCCACATGGAATATGGTAGACTTAGAAGAATTCAATTGCAATTCAGGTTAATTAATCAACTTATCTCACCGAAGGAGGGATTTATAATAACTATGAAAAGTAATTCTGAGCTATGAAAAGTGTTAAACTAGTATGATGATTAACTAGGGTATTGTGTTCCCCATCATTCCCTAACTCAGTATTACCAGATAAGCGAATCCTTTTCTAGTGTGTAGCATGCAGAACGATAAGTTAAGTTCACCAAACCCTTTGGCCTAGGCGAGAGATAAATTTACCTATGTGATTTGGTCCATCCCTATAGTGTCACACTACTAACCCTTACCTATTGTCATGGTGCAACCTCTCTTTGGCCCAGTTCGGTTGATTAGACGAGAAACATCTATCGAATCTTGTTAATTAATCTATTTTCCTATTCATTACTACCTTGGTGTCATTAGTAACACTAGGTGGGTTCTAATGTTGTCCACCATTAGAAAGCATTCAATACAAAAAGAATTAGTTAATACATGCATGCACACTTTTCAAGAATTACGTATTATCCTATTTTACTTTATTAGTTGTTCATGGTTTCCACAACCCTAGTGTTGGATTTAGCTACTCATGATCAGTGTAGATGCAAGACCTATGAATTTGAATGACATAATTGAGCACTTGCACAAGAGAATTAAGCACAAGAAATCTAAACTCTCCAATAAGAATCACAAGATTTGAAATGAAAGATGAAATAAAGTTTTACAAGTACCTCTCAAGTACTCTCAAGTTCCTCTACTTGTTCTCCATTGTTCCTTATGAAAAATAACCTAAAACCCCTATTTATAGTGTTTAAAATATAAATCAAAAATGAAATAGGATAATTGGGTCAGCATGCTCTACAAGGGACTCTACGGGTCGTATAATAGTTTATGGCTCATGATCAGGCTTTTGTGGACTATTGCTTCAATTCTTGAATTGTCTTCTACGACACCTCTCTATGGCTCATACAAGATTCTATGGCTCGTAGGGGGTATGATGGACTTTCAGCAAGTCCCCACCTTCTGATCCTCAGGTCAAGATACCAAGTCTACAACTTGTAACGTCTTCTATGGCTCATCTGCATGTTCATATACTTAACCTCAAAAATCCTCCCTTCACTAGAATTGTACCTAAAACCCTCTTTACGACTTTAAGAATACTCTAGGGCCCATAAAAGGTCTCATAGAACTTCACTTTTAGCAGCTTCTGCACACTTTACCAAAAAATAGTGCCAACCCTGAAATCCAGCAAAATAAACATAAAAATACATCAAACCTACTAATATCTCATTGAGAATAAACAAAATTCCAAGTTTTAAACATCAAAAGTCCTATATTTTGACAACACAGCACCTTATCCCATTTGCTTTTGACCACCTTGATACTTGCCATCGCCACCAATCCTCTAGTAGGGAATCCACCACCTTCAACCTGAGCACCCCTAGACTCTCTAGCATGCTCTCTCAATTTCTTGTCCTCAATTTGCACTGCATAGGCCATGAGGAAGGAAATGTCCATTTCTTTCACAAGCATGGCGATCTTGCACTCTTTGGACACTAACTTTGTCACCTCAGAGATGAACCTGATCATTCTATCCGTCGGGCCGACCACCATAAATGGTGCATATTTGGAGAGCTTTGTGAACTTGAGGGAGTATACCCTCACACTATGTGACCTTGCTTCAAATTGATGAACTCTTGCACCTTGGCTTCCCTTAACTCTAATTGACAGAGTATATCCAAGAAAGCACCCTTGAAATCTTTCAATTCGATTTGACCCATTCTCTCACCTCTTTCCTCAACCTATTTATTATACCAAACCTTAGATATTCCCTTGAATTGGTAAGCCACAAGCTTGGCCTTCTCTTCCGATGGTACTCCCATAATGACCACAATCTTATAATCCTTATTAATTAACTCTACCTGTTCCTCTTCAAAACCATGATATTTAGACGGGTTCACCCTCATGAAATCTTGGACTAGTTGCTGATGTAGGTGTTTCGAGAGGAAGAAAAACCTCCTAGTTTGCTTGGTTGGCCAATACTTAGGCCGGCATTATGAAAGCGCAATGGAACTCTGCATGTGTCACTCCCTCTTCTTGTGGATTGGGAGAGGCTTTATACTCACTTACATCCTTTTGTAGAGGATCTATTCTTGGTAGAATGATCTATAAAATGGCATATAGAACATTACCATATAGGGGAAAACCTTAGGCGAACTAAAGGCATGGTAAGAATCATGATGAAGGGAAAGTTTCCTAAACGCCTCATAGCTTCTCATTCATGATTGTGGCATGCTTCCCAACTATGAATAGGACTATACTCGATGCACTATGATGGACATTCGAGGAATATTTAAAACCTCATGCTATAATTCCAAGTTTGTCATGACCCAATACTAGGGCCTAGTTGTAACATGGTGAATGAGGGACCCAAAGGCACCTCACTCAAGCCTCTTAGCATTCATAGGTGTTGATCATATAAAAGTGGAAATCTTGAATGTGCGAATTGGGATTAAGAGACATCAATCATTTAGAAACCATGAAAAGAAATAACTTAAACTCCATACATGTAGTCTTAACACACCATCTACATAAAGGACTTGGTGGGGGCTAAGACATACTCAAAGCTCACCCTCAAGTACAAATGTCAATAGGATACATCATAGAAAGAAAAGCTCTCCAAAAATACAACTCAAATAAATGTCTCAATAGTACAATACAAAGAAAAAAAGGTGTAAACCCTGAATCACCAGTCAACTAGTCTAGAATGTGTGAATCTATTCACGTACTGATGAGGAAGGAGGGGCATCAATCCCTACATGGTGATATAATGTAGACAAAATATGTTTTAGTATGTTGGAATGCATGTGAGATACAATGTAAACATTAAATAGTTATGCCATCATTCATGAAATTGTAATGTCATCATACATAAAATTGTAATGCATCAGTTAAAACATTCATAGACATAGCCAAAGAGTATAGCTTAATATAAAGTAAATGATCAATGCATCATATGAAAACATATTTTAAAGTACATAGACATTAAATATGTAGCTTTGTGGGAGGAGACTTTAATGAAGATTTAAGACCATATGAGATACTACATGAAATCCAGGATAACTCCCTATGTTGGCATGGGGAGTCCAATACTTGCAGGGTGGAACTATCAATTTATGCATGCATATCTTAGTTTAACTTTGTTATTGTGGATCCACTAGCTTTAAGACAACAAGGGTACCTATGATGGCACATAGTTAATGAGACAAGAGAATGCTACTAAGGTTCTCGTATTGAACACCACCTAATTCCTCGTTCAGTACTAAGTCGAGTCCCATGGAATACTTATAACATTGGCATATACGTAAATATTACTAGAACTTTGAAATATGCTTTTAATATTATGGGAGTAGATCATTATCTTCGGATGCACTCAAGTAGGAATTTTTCTTTCACATTGAGGGTCCATCTTAAATATCATTAAATGGTTTCTTGTCATACTTATAACATTCATGACAATCATAAACTTTCATATCATACATTAAAGCCCTTATCGTTAGCATCATGTGGGAACTTATCTTAAACTTAGAGGTCCTATGAAATCAACTTTAAAAGCACATGATTCAAAAGTATTTAGTAAAACCATGGTGAAACTTATCAATTTAAAACCATGTCTAAACAACCCACATCATCACTAAAAAATCCTAGATGATGAAATCATGACATGCAACTTGAAACTATAGGAATTCATAGTACATCGTTATATTGCATCATTAGAGTCAAAATAACTGAAAATATATCAATATAATATTATCTAAAACATGCTCATAAATCTCATAAAATCTTTTAACCTAAAGAAAAGGTTAAAAAAGGACATTGTTAGACTTTATATGGATGAAAGAAATCCATAAATCAACTCACATACCAAATTTGAATAATTTAAGGAAAGGCTTAAAGATTGGGGAAGAAAACCTTTTGGAAACCCTAGCTCTTCTTTTTCCTTGGAAGGAACTTTGCCTTTGAAACACTCCAAAAAGTGCCTGAAAATGTGCCTTGGAAATACCCATAATTGTACTTTTAATATATCTCAAAATCCATGTACGATATCAAAAATCTGACTTCATATTCTTGATCAGTGGGAAAAATTGAGTGGGAGATCGGTATAACCAAGATTTTAGAAGACTCGTAGCAAAAAATGAATTTTACCAACTTTGCAATTTCCAGTGAGGTCCACAACACCTCGGGGGATGTAGACCCATCTGGGAGATGTACATTTACTTCCCAGTTTTCTCATTTTAGCCTAATGGCCTTGGGGTCTTGGCCTTATGCCCTTCGATGCATAAAAACACTTATACTTAGCCATTTTTCAACTTTATATCACTCAATACACTGTCAAAACCCTCTCTAACACTTAGCCAAATATTTCATCCAAATTTAAGTGTCCCAAGCTCAATTCCGGATCTCAAGAACTTCATTCAAGCTTCAAGTTTTCATTCAAATCCACATCAAGGAAATCCCCAAACTTGAGGTATGTGGGTTTGAACAATTGGGTCCTTTCATCCATGGTGCCCAACCTCCTTTTTTTATGAAAATTGCATGTTTCCAAGTTGTGTAACTTATGGGTACCATTTATTATGAATTATGAATACAAACTATGTTGGAGTTTTATGAAATATTGATTGGAAATACATGTTTACCTATTTCAAACTTGTACTATGAGATGGTTTGTCTATTGTGACTATGCATATTTTGTGCTATGAAACAATGATCTATGAGATTTGATGACAGATTTCAAGGTATCTTACATGAAGGTTTTACTAAGTATTGTTGGGTTGATTTACATTAAGTTTTCTCACATGATTTCACTCTTGAATTGCATGATTTGAACTAGCATTACATACCCGCCAAGTATTTGATAAAATGTCTTGTTAAGGATTCTTGAGTTATTTGTGGTCTATTACATGACTTATGAGTTAAGTGACTTTATGATGATGAAAAGATTTTATGTACGTATTAAATTCATGAAAAGTATCTATAGTCTTGCAAGTTGAGGGGTATATACCTTGACCACTTTGATGGGGGGTGCTATGCCCATCTACCATGTTGAGGGGTATATACCTTGACCACTTTGATAGGGGGTGTTATGCCTATCTACCATATTGAGGAGTATATACCTTGACCACTTTGTTGAGGGGTATATACCTTGACCACTTTGATGGGGGGTGCTATACCTATCTACAAATTAAGGGGTAGATACCTCAATCACTTTCCAAGGTGGTGATATGTCTTGGATTCCAAGTACTAGTTTGCTTGGTCTATGATGATGATCTTTTCCTACACATGTTATCTATATTCTCAAGTATATGTCTCACGAGCATCTTTTACTCAATCATTGATCATGCATGCACTCTTGTTATTATATTTACCCATTGCCTATGTATATGCATTTTGAATAAGTTGCCTATGTCTTGTTGCATTGCATCCTACATACTTAGTACATTCAAACGTACTAACACATATTCTATGCATACATGATGTTACCGTGTAGGAATTGGAGCACCTCATGATCATCCTCCTCGCGGATAGTATTGGCATTTCAGAAGGAGAGATTTGGTGAGTCCTCATATTCGGGGACATTAGCTATCTTACTTTTGTCACTTATTTTCTCTTCATGTTGAACTCTTGATACTATGAGGGTGAGTCCGGAATGTGTCTTGGCTCTCGTCAAATCTATGTTTAGAGGTATTGTTGGAACTAATGATGTATTTATGCTTTGAGGTTTGATTCTTCTATGTTTTATGCTATCAAAGACTTCATTTAGTCCCATTTTCCCTTGTTTATATTCTTATTATTGTTTACTTTGCTTCCTCGACCAGGGTAATGTAATTGATATGCTAAGAGACTTGTTTGGGTCTCTTTGGGTTCCCATTCGCCTTGTCATGCCTAGGCCCTAGGCTTGGGTCATGACAAATATGGTATCAGAGCACTACATTGTTAATGTTCCTCGGAATCCAAAACACCTCATCGTTTAGAGTGTTGATTATTATGAAGTGTACCACAACTCTGAGCAAGAGGCTATGAGGCATTTTAGAAAATGTTTCCATTCTTCATGATCTATGTCATGCTTTAGAAATAAGGAATGGCTTTTTCCTCTAACGAATGTTCTTTGCTATGCTAGATCATGCCAATTCCAAGAGGGCGACTAAAGAGAGCTCATTCACCAAAGGAGTAATCGGCCCCTCCCACTCTTCATGCTCCTTAAGATGGGGGAGTGTCCCGTGAAGAGTTCTGAGGTGTTATTGCCATGTTGGCTCAAGCTATGACCAACCAAATCAACCAAGGGGCCCAAGCCCCTCATGCTCTTACACCTGCCTCTAGGGTGAGGGATTTTACTAGAATGAACCCATTGGAGTTCCATGGGTCTAAGATGGATGAGGACCCCAAAGAATTCATTGATGAGGTGTACAAAGTGTTGTCTATTATGGGGGTTAGATTGGAGGAGAAGGCAGAATTGGCTGCCTACCAACTCAAGGGGTGGCTCTAATTTGGTTCACCCAATGAAAGGTGTAGAAGGGGAATGACAATGTCATCCTCGAGGAAGAGTTCAAGGAGGCATATCTCAACCAGTTCTTCCCTCTTGAGCTAATGGAGGCCAAAATGATGGAATTTATAAATCTAAAACAAGGATCTATGAGTTGTGGGAGTATGCTCTCAAGTTCAACCAACTTTCTAAGTATGCTTCATAAATGGTGGCCGAGCCGAGGTCAAGGATGAACAAATTTATGATAGGGGTGTCCAACTTGGTTAATAAGGAATGTCGTACCGCCATGTTGATAGGTGATATATTTTGTCCCACCTTATGACTTATCTCGAACAATTGGAGGGGGAAAATTTGAGAATAAAGAAGAAGTGGTGAGGCCAAGAGGGCCTTTTTTAGTGTAGATTCCAAAGTCCCAAAGGTAGTTGGTTTCATCAAGGTCAAGGACCTTCCAGTGCTCCTAATGGAAGGTTTACTAATGAGTACCCTAACTTGGTCATTAGGACCATGTTAATTAGCATGTTCATCGTTTTGCTCAATGTTACAACATTATAGTAAATAAGCTTGTTCCTACCACAAAATACTCTTATTTATTAACACCTTATATGTCATGCCACATATGTGTACAATCGCAATTTTCAAATTTGTGATTAGAAGTCTATATTATAATTTCTGAGTAGTTCGGAGACTATAACCAGGAGAAATCATAGATTCTATATTTTGAAAAGAAAAACAAAAGGAATAAAATAGTATTTGTACCTTAGTACTATAAAATACAACTTTTCATATAGATCATCAAGCACATCACTTGGAACACAATTTATTAAGAAAAAATGTATGTATTTTCATCTCTAGATAGCTCATATTCTAGATTTAGATCAAATATTATCTATATTGTATGATCAACAAGTTGATAAACATCTTCATTTAGTTCATTGATGTCTTAATCTTGACCATTATCATGTTCATTAATACCTTTATCGTGATCATGATCCTTTTCATCATCTTCTTCATCTTCATTAATAATCATCGACTCATTACCCGAGAAAATATGTATCTTCCTGCCACATACAGCAAAAACATTCATATTAATATCTTATACATCATATTGCACATAAGAAAGCAGGAATTACATTTGGCCTAATGGCATGAAACTCACACGCTCATCAAGAATCTTCCTTCTCTAATATGCTCGATCCGATTGGTGGAAGGGATTGCAATCTAGATAACAAATAAATATGCATTAAAACAAACTGCACATGAATAACCTTAGCACAAAATAGTAATTAGCATCTTACAAGTTTCATCCCTAGTAGCATTCCATATTTGATGCAGTAAGTATCAACTATGGTGTTTCCATCTACTTGTGTAAGGTATTTCTCTGTGTCCACTTGCACATTAGACCTGCATTTATAAACAGAAAATTGTTTAGGCAAATGAAAAGTTTTACACTGCTAAATGAAATAATGATACTTGCATTTTACCCAAGACCACAGTCCTTGTATTTTCTATCTGCAAACTTACTGGGCAAAATTAGCTATATTTTGTGCCAGAGTACTCAATTTCATGAAACAAACTGTAAGCAATGTTATCAACATGTATGCATAACAGATTACAATTTACAACAATTCAATTAAGCAATGAAATAAACAAAGATGAGAGAGTAAGAATCTATAAGTGCCTAATGAATTGATGTAGAGAGACCGCTTTTTAATTCCGGAGTGAATTGAATTGAAAAGAGTCATGCAGGTTTTATAAGGTCTGAATGAAGTGCTTTGACGTAAGAAAAAAAGATGTAATTTGAAGAGCACCTTTTCGCCTGGAATGGGTATTGTTTGAAAAGGGAGACTTTTTGCAACTTTTATGAGTTAACAATAACAAAATATCCAGTGAAATCCTACAACTAGGATCTGGGGAAGGTAAAATGTACGCAGACCTTACCACTATCTCACTTTATGAGTGAGATACTAATCTTTTCTATGGATTATTATTTTTTTTTGTGATTGCGACTTTTCTAATAATACACAATATCATGTGTTTATATTATCTTTGTTGATTATCAATAGAGATTTATTTTAAAATTTAAATAAATCATACTTTCCATTTTAAAAAAATGATCTAGTTTGACTTGGCGTGGAGTTTAAGAAAATAAAGAAGTGTTTTCAATCTTGTGGTCTAAATTAAAATTGTGTCAAATGTACTAAGATGTCCTTTACTCTTGTGGGTTTAAACATACCATGTGCAAGTTGAAATTAAAGTTGTCAGAAAAGAAAATAGGTCATTACTTTTTAGACGGACTAAAAAGGAAAATAATTTATTGTTATTCAAACAAAGAGTAAAATTTAAAAAGTTAAAATATATATAAAACAAATTATGACAAATAAATTAACTTGACTATCAAAATATAAAAGGTAACCTGTTGATTGTAGAAATCTACACTTCTTTACTAGATTTAACATCGCTAGATCTTCCAATGGATGGTTCATATTAACTTTCTATCTCTCACATGGATTGACACTACTGTCCAATGAATGGTTCATGTTAACTTTCCACCTCTCACATGGATTGACACTTCTGTCCAATGAACGATTCATATTAACTTTCCACTTCTCATATGGATTGACATTATTGTTCGTCGATGTCTAAATAATTAGCGACTAAGATTTATGCTCCCTCACATTTTAAACTGCCCACCAAATATAAATACCAAATAAATTGCACCAGACTCTCAACCAAGCGAGTTCATTTCACCCAATTCAAAACCCTTGAAACTTCTTCTTCTTCTTCAAAGTTTTCTGTGAAAATGTTTGGTCATGGAAAGGGAGGCAGCGTAGGAGCCAAGCAGCATAGGAAGGTACTAAGAGACAACATCCAGATCATCACTAAGCCAGCCATTCGCAAGTTTGCTCATAGGTGGTGTGAAGCATATCTCTGATCTGATCTATGAGTGCTGAAGATCTTCATGGAGTGTATCTTTGGTTTGATCTATGAGAAGAAAGATCATAGATTATTCATTGTTGACAAGCAATGGAAAAAAGAGGTTTCATTAATATTTGTTTGGTTTGATATTTTGTTTGGATCAATTTATATCCAAATTGTGAATAATCCTAAACGTGGCCAATAACTTAACAAAGAATATTTGGTATCAATTTCAATAGTTATAATATTTTAGATCCTTTATAATTTTTTAAATAAGAAATATACATCCTCTAAATTACATTGAATGCTTTTTCCCCAAAAGGACCCAATTGTACTTCAAAAAAGTTTTCAAGTGTTAAACTGGAAATATAATCGATATATAAATCTTCCAAAGCAATCAGAAGTAGCTTTTACGGTTCACATTTAGGTTGGTCTTGCTCTCGAAGTCGAAGAACAGTGATACTCAGCTCCTTTGATAGATCCACCGTCAGAGAGAAATGTCGGATTATTTGCCTCCAGAATTGATGGTTAACATCCTATCAAGACTATCGATGCGATACACAACTATTTATAAGTCATGGTATTTTCTCATTCCTAGTCTTGATTAGCACCATTAAACTATATTTCTTGCACTGAATGATCCTTAGTGTGTGCTTTTCTTAGCACCTTGTAGTCGTTTGTAACAGAATCAAACCCAAATCCCATCACTTACAATTCTCACAAATGTAAGTCACGGGATTTGGGTTTGATATTGTTAAAAACGACTACAAGGTACTAAGAGTAGAACACACCAAGGATCATTCTGTGCAAGAAGTGTATTTTAACGGTGCTAATCAGGGCTAGAAATAAGAACATACCATGACTTACAAACAGTTGTGCATCCAAGGATCGATTTGATTGGTAGTCTTGATAGGATGTTAACTACCAATTCTGGAGGTAAATAATCCAACATTTCTCTCCGACGGCAGATTTGTCGAATCAAGATGAATATCACTGTTGTTCAACTTCCAGAACGAGACAAACCAAAAGATGAATCCTAGAAGCTGCTTCTGATTACTTTGAGTAGATTTATGTCTCAATTATATTCTAATTTAACACTTGAGAACTTTTTTGAAGTACAATGTGGTCCTTTTGGGGAAAAACGCGTTTAATTTTGTAATTTAGAGCATGTATATTTCTTATTTAAAAAATAAAAAAAGTATCTAAAATATTGTAAACATGGAAATTTGTACAAAAATATTCTTCTTTAATTTATTGGTCATGTTCAGGAGTATTCACGGTTTAGATATAAATTGATCCAAATCAGAAAATCAAACCAAACCGACTAATTGTTGAATAAAATTTAATATGAGAAATGTGGTCAAAGAGTTTAGATTTGCATGGCTAAATGTAGAATAAAATTTGATATGAAAAATAAATTCAGAATATTTAGATATGCATGACTAAATGGAGAATAAAATTTAATATGAGAAATGTAGTGAAAGTATTTTCAATTTGCTTGACTAAATGCAGAATAAAATTTAGTCATCATATATCATCATATCATCATATCATATCATATATAATTAAAAGTGGGAAGAACGTTAGATAAAAGTTGGATTACGATTTTGTCCCTATGCCACTACATATTTACCCTTATGCCATTATTTAATATTAATTTTAATTAATTATAATAAGTAGGTTTAGCTAATTAAATATAATACCTAATTAATTAATTAAATATTAAATAATTAATAATGCAATTCTGATATTTATATACTAAATGTGGATACTGAAGAGTCCAAGATAACATTCAATTTAATTTGTAATAAGTAGGGATAATGAAGTGTTGATGAAAGACACCCCCCAACAATATTATATATGTTCTCTTCTTCATCCAAATTTGTGATTTAGTATAACCTTATAACCAAACTTTTACGTTATAATAATTATATGTGTGTGTGTGTGTGTGTGTGTGTGTGTGTTCTCTTTTTCACCAATTAACCAAGTTATGAGATTTCATTATCCAAATTGGGGTCATGAAGGTTACATCCAAATTTCAACAATATTAATATATATAATTGGGGTATTAAAGGTTACATCGTCCAAATTGTGATTTTGTTGTTGGTGAAAGCAAGAATTTAAAAGCTTCTACATTTGATTAGTAGGTATAATTTGGAAAATTTTCATTATCAATTTGTTATGATAAGAATACTTACTAATTCATGTATTTGTATTCTTTATTATTTCTTGCATAGTCATCTTCTTTTATTGTTGAGAAATATGTAAATTGTCATAGCTACAAGATGAAATTTCTTCGGACGAAATTGTAAGTGAATTTTAATTTTTCATATTTTCATCTTTGTGAGCTTTCTAAAGTAACTTTATAATTGGTTATTATATTTTTCTCATTCTTTAGCCATTTCACCTTTAGATATAAATATAATAAAATTAATTCAAATTTATAGCTATAATAACCATTATGAGGATAAGCATCTTGAATCCTGCTTACAATTAGGCCCATAAAAATAAGTCTTTGATTAATATTTATAGCTATGCCTTTTTCATTGTTTGAGGATCATTTATTTTATCATTTTATAGAATATGTTTCTAACATATGAAACATTTGGTCTATAGTAAATCTATTTTTAACAAAATGTAATTCAATCAATATGGTAATATTTTTTTGCATAAATTTTAGTCATATCATTATTTATTGTTCTTTTTTTTTTTGTTTGAACTTGTAATTTTTTCTATACATGTTTTTATAGAATTTTAATTAACTTATCTATAAAATTCACATGGAACACACGTGCAAAGCATATGTCAAGAAACTAATATTACTAAGAGTGGGAAGTTCCAAAGTTGAAAGTTAGATTAAGAAAATACCCATAAAAAATTAATAATCATTTTTATCCTTGATAACTAAAAAATAATATTCTTTTATTAAATGAACAAAATTCAATTGTATTACACTTTATCAAATGTTCTTTAATTTTAATTATATTTAAGTATGTTGCACATTCAAATTCTGTAATATTTTGTCAGCTTTTCTTCTTCTTTTTCATCTCATTATGACTGATAATAAATCTATATAATTTATTGTATTATAATTTATTGTAAATTTAATAAGATAAATCTCTAAATGACCTAATTTTTCCTTTTTCCCAATTTATTACCCAATTAAATGGTAAGTTAATACGATATACATTGAACGAAAGAAGAGAAAAATTTCTATGAATATATCGTTTCATATACCTTTTTTGTGCACTTAGTTTGACTAAAATAAAAGTTATTTTTATTCACTAATTAAATATGAGAATTAATGTAAATAAATTCATATTATCATACATAAGTTAATAGGCTGCTTTACTACGTACCATTATGATATTTTTTTGACTCATTTTATTTTCATTGCTTTAGTCGTTTTTGTTTCATATTTGATGTAGTGTATCTCTTTACTTATATCAGGACTTTTAGGTGAATAAGTTTTCATCATTTGTAAATCATAAGGTATGTGTGTTCATATTGTCATTCCTCCCTGATTTTTTACTAATGTACATGCATCCTTAATTTTTTTTTTTTTTTTTTTTTTTACTATTTATTGAGTTTCATAATTTTAGTAATAGTTCCTTCAAAATATAGTAGAAGAAAATTCAAATGTCATGATAAAGACATATTAAGAGTTGATTTATATTATACACAGTTGAATGTTGTAATATGATTGTGGTTGTCCTCTTTTCTCATTTTCTATTTTCGTCTTCACTCTTTAAAGATTGTAACACCCCAATTTTTTTAAAGCTAAGATCGAGTCATCCTTCATATGATATAGGATTTTAATTGAGGAATCTTAATTGAGCATATATGTTAAAGTCAACTTCTTAGTATGGGAATAGAATTGGAGCTAATATGAGATCATAGTTCTAATGTATGATTTTATAAAAATTAGGTGAACCAATGACTTGTAAGTTGTATATACGTGTTAGGATCAATTCGTAAGTATTTAAAGTATATTAGGTATGATTTAGAGTCATAAGGGATCTTTACATCAATCCAAGTTCAAAGAATTTCTAGCAACTAAGTTTTCGTATGAGTCGATAAAGTTCTTGGATGTGTTCGTGATTGTATTTATAGATGACATTCTGGTATACTCAAGGTCACAGGAGGACCATGCAAATCACTTACGACAAGTGCTGCAGGTTCTTCGTGATCGAAAGTTGTATGCCAAATTTTCTAAATG
>JAOTQR010062454.1:0-13815 GCA_025774065.1 Solanum ossicruentum | reverse complement strand
CAAGGTGCCATCCTTTTTGCGTACAAATAACACTGGTGCACCCCAAGGGGACACACTAGGTCTTATAAAACCCTTCTTCAACAAGTCTTTTAATTACTCTTCTAATTCACGCAATTCTACTGGGACCATTCTATATAGAGGGTTGGAAATAGGTTGAGTGCCTGAAAGTAAGTCAATACCAAAATCTATTTCTCGTTCTAGAGGTAAGCTTGGATGTTTTGCAGGGAACACATCAACGAATTCATTAACTAATGGAACTAATTGAAAGGTTGGTGATTCTGCCTCCCTATCCCTCACCCTAAATAAATGACATATATACCCCTTAGATATCATCTTTCTGGCCTTAAAATAAGAGATAAACTTACTCTTTGGTGCCTCAATATTTCCTTCCCATTCAAGAACTACCTCATTTGGAAAGTGGAAGTGCACTCTCTTAGTTCGGCAATCCACGGTGGCATAGCAAGAAGCTAACTAATCTTTACACATTATAACATCAAATTCCACTATTTCTAGCTCAATAAGGCCAGCTAATGTGTCACGATCACAAATAGTTACTACACAATCATAATAAACCCTTCTAGCCATAATAGATTCACCAGTTGGTGTGAACACTTCAAATGGTTTGTTCAATAATATGGGTGTTCTCTTAAGCTTCCCAGAAACTAGCGGGGTAATGTGTGATAGTATAGAACCAGGATCAATTAATGCATTTACATTATGTGAAAAGATGGACAATGTACCTGTGACCACATCAGGTGAAGCTTCCAAATTTTGCTGACTCCCCAGAGCATAAGTGCGATTCTGGACTTCGCTAGAGCTAGCTGCCCCTCTAACACCTCTTCCACAACCCATAGGTGCTTTTTAACCCCTACATAATGGAGTAACTGACGATGATGATGCAACTGTTGATCCAGTAGATTGTGCTATATCACTCATACATCTCCCCGGGCAATCTCTCATCATATGCTCTGGCTCACCACACCAATAACAAGCATTTGTCTCAACAAAACATATACCTGAATGACTTTTTCCATAGTGTTACAAGGCTGCGTAGGGGTCATATTTGGCCTGCTAAATATCCTACTGTCCAGGCGCCTTGCCCTTCACTTCTTGGACTAAACTGATTTCTCCTAGACCCTTGAAGTTGTGGGGGAGCACTTGGCTGCAGGGTAGGGGAATGATGTCCTAGGTGGTCTATTAGAAAATCGAGGCTAAATATCACTTTGTGATGGTGTAAACTGCCCTGTAAACCTGGCCCTCTTGGCCTGCCCCCTTTCCAAGTCTTGTGTCCTTCTCTTTTACCTCTGATCCTCCAATTTCTGTGCAAAAGCTTGCATTCTCGCTATATCCATGTCTTTGTTCAAGGAAGAAATGGTACAACCTCTGACCAGGTACGTATCCAATCTATCCACATATCAATGAACTCTATCTACCATAGTGGAAACTACATTAGGAGCATACCTGGCAAGGGAATTAAATTGAAAGCTATACTCCCTCAAGCTCATATTTCCTTGGTGGAAATTCAAGAACTAATCTGCTCGGGCCTCTCGGATCTCTAATGGCAAGTAATGGTCAAGAAATGCCTCTTCGAACTCTTTCGAGGTAGTTGGGGTGCATCTATACCCTTAGATTGCTTTTAAGCTTCATACCACACTATAGCCAAACCCTTCAACCTATATGTCGCTAACTCAACAGCTTCTGTACCACTCACATGCATAACATCTAAAGTGCGTTAAATTTGATCCATAAAGTCCTGGAGATCTTCATTAGGATCTAACCCAGTGAAGGATGAAGGGTCCAAATTAAGGAAGTCATGTATCCTCGTTCTAGCCGCCCTATTCACACCACCTGCACCTATAACTAGCCCTTCCTTTCTTTAATCTTGGCCAGCAACTATACAACTCAATAGTTGGATTGTATTTCTCAGATCCTGCATGGTAGCATCGATAGGTAGTTCTGGGGAATTTCACTACTTCCGGGGTTAGCAGGAAATGCAGGAGTTGGAGATGTCTGTGACAGAGACGCATCTTGAGCCTTATTTCGTTGTCTCACCCTACTGGGTATACCAATCACCACTTCTACTTCCTTCCCTTTACCGTTGTTTTTCATGGTTTCTAGCACACTTGTTGTACGAAACAAATTTAGGGGTTAGACACAATCCACCTATTACACTTGGCTCTATGGCACGATCTAAAGAATAAAAAGAAAGTAAATACTCCTAAATGTCGCGTAGCCTCCTGCTTATAAATGTGTTGCACAACACATCGATAAATAAGACTCTACATAGACACGACTTTGTAGACTCCCTAGGACGACCCACTCTGATACCACTTCTGTCATGCCCAAAGTCCCGTTAGGGAGGACTGGCACCCGTTGCCAATAAGGCTCGGGAGGACCAACCTATATCTATGTGCTTTCTATACATATTATAATGGATTTATACATTTGACATGCCTTTAAAAAAGTAAACAGTAATAACAAGCCAAAAGGAAATACATATGGCTAGGCCGTTGGGGCCACAGTGTCTAGAGTACGAGACATGACCATACTTTAATTCACACAGTCTACAAAGCCTCTAGATAAGGAAAAGTATCTGATAAAGGTCAGGAAAGGCCCCACCTCAACTAACTTAACAATACAAAAAATATATAAGCTCTAGACACACAAAGCTCCGAAGCAACCTGGAGCTTGATAACAGCAGTTGGAAATCCTATACTCCTACTGGGGAGATCTACTGACACCTGTACCTGCAGTATGAAATACAGGTCCCCCGTAAGGGACGTCAGTATGAGATAATGTACTGAATATGTTAGGTAGGAAATATTGTATATGAAGTAACAACTCAAGTGAAACTACGCACTGGTATAGAATAAGCGACCACCCTTAGTTGTACTGTGGGTTCATGTACTTTATATTCATTTTATTATTTGACCTTTACTATATAATCTGTGCACAGCATGCAATACAAATGACCAGCTGATCAGTGGCAAATCTATATCGGGATCGGCCCTGGCTAGGCTTTTCCATCCACTCCTTGGGCTACCCCCATGATAGGATCGACCCTAGCTAGGTGATTCTTCCACCCTTTGGGTTACTACCCATCAACAAGCAATATAATTTATCTTTCAATTACTTTTGGGATGATTATTTTGGTGGTCATAATATTGGAACTGGATGATTGTAGATACAACATATGACATGTAAATAATCACAAAAAACAGTACCTTAATGAAAGGAGTAGGTTACAGAAATAATGAAATGCATAGGAGGTAGAACAACACATGAACTTTATTTAGTAGAACGAACTTGTGTATCTTAGTATCGAAGTGTGTATGCAGGTTTGCAAGTGACTATGTATGGGAGCATATAAACATGTGAAATAGTGGAGACATGGTTGTTCGTTATGTCGAAGTAGATAAGAGCCTCTATGTACCAAGGAAGAATCTAGATTTCATGTCAAGCAATACGAAATCAAGTAGCCTTACATACCTCGCTGTAAGACCTTGCTATTACCTCGAGATAACCTTCCCTTCATCCAAATATTTATCTACAACATAGTAGGTGATAAAACTAGCATTAGCAGCCAATAGATACATCTTGGCAGCACAATCTCATAAAAACAACAACATACGGGCAGCAAGCGTATAATTATAAACCCGAGCGTCTTTCAACCTTTCTAACCGTAATCATATTTTCGAATACATATTCTCATATACATATCATGTGAAGCCTATTTTAGTGCTATAACATTCCTACAACAGCCTACAAGGCACAACACATAATAATTCTACACAATATACAAATGGGCGGCATAACGTTACATCCCTTCGCTACATTTTGACGTCGACAATTCCAAACCTATTCCAATTTTAACCAAACAGTGCCCACCATATATACACATAAAAACAATCCTAAAACAGTTCAAAAATATTCCTCAAAATAGGTAGAGGACGTAAGACCACAGTCCTCAATCAATCAGCCCACAAGTTCCTATTACGAGCACAATTACTATATCACACAAGTACTCACTTTCACGGAATGTAAAAATGGTGCAGCAGCCTTTATACATCATTATATAATCAATACACATTAAAGAAAGTAGAATCCCTTTATAATCAATCCAACCAAAAAGAGAACATCTTCCAAATAAACAAGGAAAATGTACAACAACTTTGGGAACACATGTTATCCAACAATTTCAGCATAAACATAACCAACATAGTCTCTTAGTTTTCATAAAGAACCATACTACACACATAAGTAAACTTGCTTACAATTTCCTTAAAGGTATAGTGCTTCTCCAAAAACCCTAAAAGTCTCCTTGTGGCTGCTTTGCTAGGTTAAGAAATTGTAGAGAGAAAGTTTGTGAAAGCTGATTTGTTTTCCAAGTTAAGAATGACTTAAAGGTGCTATTTGTAAGTCTTTTTAAAGGATATTGTGGCCAACTTTCTTGTGTAGCTTAAGCCTCATATTATCAAGGTGGTGATGAAGCATCTTGGTCCTTTCACTTGGGCCTAATTGGTTCTCAAAGTTGATGGGCCTTGGCTTCTCATTTTTCTAATTCCTCTTCACTTAGTAAGGGCCCAATTAGTCAAGTGGATTGTGATGTACTTGGGCCCTTTAATTATTCATCTTGGGCTTTAAGTATTGTCCATCTATGATGGTAAAACATGGGCTAAAGTTACACTCTTAACACGGACTTTATTTATAATCGGACTTGGATAAATTCGACGTCGGGCCTCATCTCTATTTAGCTAGCAAATTTAAGCTAAGCAAATTGGTGATTCACCTGCTAGCTTCTTGAGTCCTACAAGAACCTCAATTCTCTCACTTTATTTAGGTCTGTGATCTCCTCAATTTAACATAAAACTTCTATGCAATTGATCCTCTTAAGCGTCAGATGCACCTATCGCCCTCTAACATGAGATTCAAGCACTTTTAAAAATGGGCGTTAATTTGACCAAACCATATCATGTTTCATTTGCATAGTAATAGTATTGTAAGATGTGGGGTATTACACATTAGGGTAAGTATGTATTCATTACATGCCCAAAAGGGATGTTTTGATTAGGAAAAGAGTCCTATGACGGAAATTCGAGGTTTTTAACCTAGTCTAAATACTTGAGATGAAAGATGAGAGTATTCTAGGATTGACAACAAGGGCTAGTAAGTATACGTTCTGAGACCAAAAGGTGATAAATGATATGCATCTAAGAAGGATCGAGAGGTGAATTAGGTGTTATAAAACTTGTTAAATCTTGTATAATTAATCTTGAATGTGTTTACCACTATATCTTGCTATCGCATTAGATGTCATGAGAACACAATCCTTGCTTTGCATTACTCAATTAAACTCTAATTGTCTTTATACTCGTTTGTTACTTTACTTTAGTAAGTTTGTTTAAAAAAATCAATCCCCCCATTTACTTTGTGCATTTTTGTTTCGAGGATAGATATTACATCTGAAAATGGTGCTAATAGATTTATTCTCACGCATTCCCTACATAATTGACCTCAACTCTAGTTGAGTTCTATATTTCATCAACGACCACTTTACTATTCCTTTTGGAATGTAAATTTGGGCATATCAAATTTTGGCGCCATTGTCGAGGAATACGGCAAAAATAATAGTCCATTAGTCGCAATTTTCAGTTTGTAATTCTAGTCCCTAGTTTTACTTTTGTTTTCTGTTTTTGTTTCTTGGTAGGGAGCGAGCGTTGCTTGCCAAACACCCGAAGCAAGGGTGAAGCACTTGTTCCCTAAGACCCGAGCTTACTAAGTCAATCCACAGAATGAATGCCCAAGAACACGAAGCAGCTAGATAGAGAGAGTTGGTTGTGAATCCTGCAGGTGGGGCAAACTATGGTCTGGGTGACGATGATAATGCTGGCAATGGAGTTACCATCGGCAGCACCACTTCAACAGGTGCCATTGCCCAGTGTAATAGCCCAAGGACCTCAAAAGCCCCAAGCAGTGAATGATGATGATGAGGGTGCTGGAACCACTGGGGCAATTGTACTTCCCCCACTGCCCGTACGTGTTAAGTTCACTATCGCTAGTACTATGCTGCAGATGCTACAGTTGAAAGGGTTGTTCAGCAAAGTAGCAACTGAGGATACAAATCGGCATGTCCTAAACTTTTTAGCGATATGTCAATCATTTGAGATTCTAAGGGTCAGTCAGCAAGCAATTAGGTTGCGATTATTCACATTGTCTCTTTCTAGTGTGGCGACTAAGTGGCTGGATGAGCTTCTACATGATTCCATCCGCACTTGGGAAGAGTCAAAGGAGGCATATTTGGAGAGGTTCTTCCCTGCATCAAGACAGCCGAAAATCACAAATGACATTGGCTCTAACAAGCAACTACCGAATGAAGCACTACATAAGACATGGGAGAGATTCAGGCAGAAGCCTAAGCAGTGCCCAGATCATCTCCTCACATATAAGCACTTGAAGGCAGTCTTTTACAGGTCCTGCAACTTTGTGAAGAAGCCTATCATTCATGCTGCTTGTGGGGGATCATACATGTCTAGGACTTTCCCATACATAGTGGTTATCTTAGATCAGGTAGCCAAAAACAATAGGGCATGGTACACCAGAGATGGAGATTGTTCGGGGTTCATCTTTAAGATGACTGCGGAACAGTGACAAAAAAAGAGAAACAGGATCAATACATGGCCTATATGAAGGCCAACTGGACTTGTTGGCAAAGCAGCTATTAGATGGAGGCATAGAAAAGATAAAAGTAATGGCACAATGCCCAGGGATGATGATCAGGGCCTTAATTATGATGAAGAGTCGAACTTCTTATGCAGTCAGCGGTGTTACAGGCCATTCAATGCCAGCAATCTAGGTCAGAACTATGGTTGTGATTAGAACTATCAAGGCAATTTGCAGAACTGAGATGGCTATAGGAACCGTGATCATCAGAATAGTGGTGGTGGAAATGCCAAATTAGAAGAGATGATGGCGAAGGTTCTTGACAAAGTTGAGTCCACTGAGGCAGGGATGTGAGATATAAAAGGAGAGATGTCCAATATTCGACTGCTGGCCGATTTGTACTCTACCTCGATCAAGCAACTAGAGCAGCAGATGGGCAATTCTTAGCCGTATTCAATCCAAGAAAAGTGGGGTCATTTCCTAGTGATACTATTCAGAATCAGAAAAATGATGGTCATTGCATGGCAGTAACCATAGGAGCGATAAGGTACTTTCTGACCTTGTTGTACCCAGTGATGTAGGTTTAGATGAAATTGAAGGCAAGATACCTGACCCCATGGAGATGCATGTTGATGATGTGAGTGAATAAATAGAGGTGACACCAGCAGAACCTAAGGTTGCTAAAGAGGCTCAAGAGTCAGACAAACCAGTGACTCAACCTCTACCAGCCATTCCAAAGCCGCCGCCACCACCATCCCCACAGAGGTTGTAAAAGAAAGTTGAGGATGGCATCTTTTAGAAGTTTTTATCCATGTTGAAAGAGATATCAATGAACATCCCTCTAGTATAAGCACTTGAGCAGATGTCGGGCTACGCTAAGTTCATAAAAGACTTAGTGACAAAGAAGAGCACAACCACGATCGAGCCGGCAAACAACCTCCACATTGTAGTGCCATTACTACAAGATCTCTTGTTGAAAAGAAAAAAGATCCAGGAGCCTTCACTATCCTGTGTACCATTGGATCATTTGACTTTGCAAGAGCTCCCTATGATCTAGGTGCCAGCATCAATTTGATGTCGCTGCCAGTTTATAAATAGTTAGGCTTAGGAGCCCCCATGCCCACTACAATGTGGCTACTCATGGCAGATAGATCAGTGAAGTGGCCCATGGGGATTTTATGTGATGTATTGTCCATGTGGGTAGATTCATCTTTCCTGCAGACTTTGTCATTCTGGATTGCCAGGTGGATTTTGAGGTTCCCATCATCCTTAGGAGACCATTTTTGGCAACTGGCAGGGCACTGGTAGATATAGAGCGAGGGGAGCCGACTTTTAGACTTAACTAAAGAGGTGAAATTCAGTGTGTGTGCTGCAATGAAGAGACCTAAAGAGGTGGTTGTGATATCTATCTTAGAGGTAGAAGATGATTGCTTTCTCAGATCCCACTTGAGGAATAATGAGTGCAGACACACTAGCGATGGTATTGATGAACCTCCCATAGGATGGTATTGATAGGTATGTAAACACCGTGAATGCTTTGCAGGGTAGGGGAACCAGACCATTTGTCCCCAAGAAGTTGGACTTAGACCTGCAGAACAGACTTACACCGCCAGCTAAACCTTTCATCGAGGAGTCTCCAGCTGGGTAGCTCAAGAAGCTGCCTCAACACTTAAGGTATGCATTTTTGAGCACTAGTAACACTCTTCTTGTGATTGTGGTTGTAGATCTCTAGGAAAACCAGGTGGAGGCATTGCTAGGAGTCCTCTAACAGTTCAAGCGAGCTATTGGTTGGACCATTGCTGATATTATAGGGATCCCTTTAGGGGTATATACGTACAAGATCAAATTGGAGGATAACTGTGTGCCCAGCATTGAGTACCAGTGCAGGCTAAATCCACCTATGCAAGAGATGGTGTAAAAGGAAATCATCAAGTGGTTGGATGTTGGGGTGGTATACCCCATTTCTGATAGCAAGTGGGTCAGTCCAGTTTAGTGTGTCCATAAGAAAGGGGGCATGAATGATGGTAACTAATGACAAAAATGAGTTGGCCCCTTTCAGATCTGTTACTGGGTGGCGAATGTACATGGATTACCGAAAGCTGAATAGATGGACTTTGAAGGACCACTTTCCCATGCCCTTCAGGGACCAGATATTAGACAGATTAGCAGGTAGAGGGTGGTATTTCTTCTTGGATGGGTACTCGGGCTACAATCAGATATCCATAGCCCCATAGGATCAGGAGAAGACCACCTTCACTTGTCTGTATGGTACTTTTGCTTTCAGGAGGATGCCTTTCAGGCTATGCAATGCCCCGGCCACCTTTTAGCGATGTATGATGTCAATCTTCTTCAACATGGTTGAAGACACCCTCAAGGTACTTATGGATGACTTCTCTGTAGTGGGTGATTCCTTCCATACCTATCTGTTGAATCTTAGCAGGCACTACAGCGTTGTGAGGAGGCTAACTTGGTGCTAGATTGGGAAAATACCACTTCATGGTCAAGGAGGGGATAGTTCTTGGCTATAAGATTTCTAAGAAGGACATAGAGGTGGATAAGGCATAGATCAAGATCATTGAGAAATTACCGCCTCCCATATCTGTGATAGGTGTCTAGAGTTTCCTTGGGCATGCAGGTGTCTACCACTGGTTTATAAAAGACTTCTCCAAGATTGAACATCCCTTGTGCAAGCTATTAGAAAAGGATACAAAGTTTCATTTTGATGATACTGCGACATGCCTTTAAGACCCTGAAGCAAAAGTTGATTTCTGGACTGGTGGTAGTTGCACCTAACTGTGCTACCTCATTTGAGGTTATGTGTGATGCAAGTAGAATTTTTGTGGGTGTTATGTTTAGAAAGAAGCACAAAAAGATTTTCCACCCTATCTGCTACGTCAACAAGACCCTCAATGATGCTCAAAAGAATTATACAGTTACTGAGTAGGAATTGCTGGTTGTGGTGTATGCATTTGATAAGATCCAGGCATACTTATTAGGCACCAAATTGATAGTGTACACCGACCATACAACCTTGAGATACCTCATGGAAAAAAAAGATACTAAGCCGAGGTTGATCAGGTGGGTTATCCTACTGCAGGAGTTTGACTTTGAGGTCCTAGACAAAAAAGGATCAGAAAATCAAGTAGCGAACCCCTTGTCCAGATTAGAAGATGAGTCAAAAGTGAAGGATTGATCAGATTTTGTTGGCCTTATTCCTTGGTTTGATGATTTTGCTAACTTTCTGGTGAGCAATATTATGCCAGAGGGCCTCAACCCTCTCTAGAGAAAAAAACTTTCTTTTTGATGTGCATAGGTACTTCTGGGATGACCCATACTTGTTCCGAACATGTGCTGATGGGGTTATCAGGCGGTGCATTCCAGTAGCAGAGATGTTGTGTATCATGGAGGCCTGTCACTCCTCCTCTGTAGGGGGTCACCCTGGTGGGGCCATAATGGCAAAGAAAGTTTTGCAATGTGGGTACTATTATACCACCATATATAAAGATGCCCATGACTTGGTGCTTGGGTGTGATAAGTGTCATCAACTGGGAAACATCTCAAAGCGCCAAGAGTTGCCCATGACCTCGATTCTTGTGGTAGAAATGTTCAACGTCTGGGGTAATGACTTCATGTGACCATTTGTGAGCTCCTATGGCATGAAGTACATACTTTTGGCAGTGGACTATGTCTCCAAGTGGGTGGAGGCTGTTGTACTTCCAAAAAATGAAAGTAAGAGTGATGCCCAGTTCTTGATGCAGAACATCTTTTCTAGATTTAGGACACGCAGAACTATCATCAGTAATGGGGGCGCTCATTTTTGCAACAAGGTCTTCTGTGCTGCGCTCGCAAAGTACCGAGTATGACAGCACAAAGTTGCCACACCATGTCACCCACAGACTAGTGGACAGGTGCAAGTTCCAAATAGAGAGATCAAGGAAATCCTGACCAAGTCTGTGAATGCTACCAGTACTAATTAGGCGCAGAAGCTAGATGATACACTTTGGGCCTACCTGATATCATACAAAACCCCATCAGTATGTCCCCATATCAGTTGGTGTTTGGTAAAGCCTTTCATCTGCCTGTGGAGTTGGAGCACAAGGCACTCTAGGCGTTGAAGAACCTCAACATGAATTGGGATGAGGTTGCTAATCTGAGAGTTGACCAACTCAATTAGTTGGATGAGTTTCGCTACCAAGCGTATGAGAGTGCAGCACTGTACAAAGAGAATATGAAGATCCAGCACGACAAGCATATTGCCCAACGGAGTTTTCTTGTTGGTGACAAAGTACTTTTATAAAACTCTAGATTGACATTATTCCCAAGTAAGCTCAAGTCTAGGTGGTCTAGCCCATATATAATCACCCAGGTGTACCCCTATGGGGTAATTGAGTTAGAAGTAGAAAACAGGGATCGATTCAAAGTGAATAGGAAAAGAGTGAAGCAATACTTGGGTGCAGCAGAGAAAGCCCCAGTGATTGAGGTCTTGCTTCTTGACGAAGTCTGAGTAGTCAAGACAATGCTTCATGCCATGATATTAAATCAAGCACTCCATGGGAGGCAACCCATGCATTACAATAGTTATAAAAAAAACTTTAATTTATATCTCATGCATTTTCTTGTTTTTGATTTGTGTTTCTAGGTGAGTACAGGTGCTATTTTGGAGTTCATGAGTGCACATATGGCAGAAGACATTTCTTGAGGCAAAAAATGTGCTAAAGGGGAGCCCCACGTGCACACACAAAGGTTGTGTGGCACGAGACGCCCCGTGGCACCTGTCGTGGGGCATACACCTAGAAGGTAAGTGTTTATTTCATCAACATTCATCCACACAGATATCTCACACGAACACTGAGACATTAAACGGTTCACGTTAACAGCCGTGAAGCGCCGGCGTACCACGTGAGTAAAAGTTGTGCCAAGTGTGGGTAAACGGACGACCAAATGGACCTGAGATATGTCACAGGCCATGAGGTCGCCTGTGGAGGTGCCATCATCCAATATACAACTAGGTAAATGCGAAATTGCTTCAAGTATGGTAGGACGGATGATCCAAACAGATCATGCCACGTGACACGGGTCATGAGGCCGTCCGTGGGGAGGAAAGAGAAATGGTCAACTACATTGACCAAAGTATTTAAATATCCCTATGTGACCCTAACAACGCACTTCAAGATTTTACCCTTCTCTCTATATTTCGGCTCTCTCTCCTTTTCTCACACCTTCCCTCTTAAAATCCCAGCAAATTACAATCTTCTTTGTAATGATTCGTGAGTCTATTTCGCGGTTCGTGGATTAATCTAAGTATTGTTCTCTACTTTTTCAAGCAAATGTTCTTCTCCAGTATTTCTCATCAGAGTAAGAACTTACTTTCTCTATCTTCTGGTGTAGATTTTGGTCATGTGTAGATCTTAGTTCAAAAGTGTTTCTTTCTTGGTTTAGTGCATTATAATTCATATTACTGATGTTTGGTGTGCATATGGTGGTGAAAAATACCATTGTTGAGTTCTTAATGTCTTAACCATGAAAGTGAGGAGTTTGGTTGATTTTTTACATAACTTATGGAGAAAGCGACTTGTATATGCTATTTTGTTGATGGAATCATGATTAAGTGGGATGAAAGTGCATGAATTTGTGTATGGGGGCATGAGGGGTTGAAGTACGACCAAGGGGGTGTCTTATAATGATTGACATGGACTAAGTTAGGTTTCATGGCCCGTCACATGCCATCAGTTAGCCTCAACCCAAGATCCTTCTCACGAGCCCTTTCATGGACTGCGTCTTGTTACACGGGTCATGTAGGGGCCCCTTGACATTTTACCACCTGTATTACAGTACTTAGGTTGATTTTTCAACTTCAATTCATATTTGTTCCTAAGTGTGATGGCCCTATGATAGACCGGGTGATGCCACTGTTAAGGGTTATTGTCAATTCTATAGCACAAGGGAAGTCTAAGTACCCTATCACGACCCAAGCCTAGGGCGTAGACGTGACACAATGCAAGGGGTACCCGAAGACCCCAAGTAAACGTCATAAAGCATTATTACACATCCTTGGTCGCGGAAGCAATAACTCAAGCATCAAAGATAAAAGAATGGGGAAACCGGGGCTAAGGGATAAGCTTGCACAATATCAACATAGTTAAGAGATAAGAGTCAATGCATATCATAGATACATAACATGTCCGACAACACCTCTAATACATAGATAAAAGCGGGGGCCAAGACAAAGTAATCGGTCTTACCCTTATAGTCAATATAGACAATAAAGAAAATGTCTCACTACATAATAGAAGAAACATAGACCAAGGTCCCCGAAGTGGAGGACTCACCAACTAGCTTGAATAGCACCGAACTAGCCACGTGGAGGAGGATGATCAACTTGGGCACCGGTTCCTACATGGTGACATCATGTAGGCATAGAGTATGTGTTCATACGTTTGATTGTACTTAGTATGTAGGATGGAATGCAAACAAGGACTAAGCATCATAATCAAAATGCATAGCAATAGGTAATAGGCATAAAACAACAATATGACATGTATGATCAACGCTTAAGTAAAACATACTTAAGTAATTCATGCTCATATAGGATATCATATATGTAGAAGAGACCAAGCTAGATTTTCAAATGTACAATCCTTTGGTAGGTTAGTGATGATGTCTCCCCGTCACTTAGGTGGATGAGTACTAACCCTCATCTCGGTTGGTGATAATGTCGCCCCATCACCACGGTGGAAAAGTACAAACCCTTCCCTAGGTTGATGAGTACAAACCCCTAATCTAGATTAGTAATGATGCCTCCCCATTACCGTGTGGAGAAGTACAAACCTTTTCCTAGGTTGATGAGTACGAACCCCCATCAAGGTTATCCGGGTTCTTAGTCCCCCTGAATTGGGCATGGTCTAATGCAACACTTTATATAGAATTTATCATGTAATAAGCTCATTTCATTGTCATATAGTCATTCATATCATATCTCATGTTTTGGACTTTCAACTCCTCAAGAAACCACATACGGACATTTGATCAAACACTTAGAGGGTGTATAATGCTGGTATAAAACCATGAAATATAGAGGTGAAATCATGCAAGAAAATCCATTGTAAAACCATCAATAAACACCTTGCAACACCCTCAAGCAATATACATCAAAAC
>JAOTQR010062443.1:0-13816 GCA_025774065.1 Solanum ossicruentum | reverse complement strand
GTCCCTGGCTAGGTTCTTCCTTAACCCCTCGGGCTACCACCCATGATAGGATCGTCCCTGGCTAGGTGATTCTTCCATCCCTCGAGCTACCACCCATCAATAAACAATATACTTTATCTTTCAATTACCTTTAAGATAATTCTTTTTGTGGTCATAATATTGCAACTGTAGAACTGTATATGTAACATGTAAATAATCATACAAGACAATATGACAATTAAAATAGTACGTTACACAATTAATGAGATGCATATAAGATGAAATAACTCGTGAACTTTATTTGGAAAAAAGAACCCATGTAATTTGGTATCCATGTATATATAAAGATTTGAAGGTGACTATGTATGGGATCATTTAAACATGTGCAAGAGTGTAGACACAGTTAAGAGTTGTGTCGGAGCTGGTAAGAGCCTTTATGTGCCAAGGAGGGATCTATGTTTCCAAACAATACGAAATCAAGTAGTTGTATGACCTCACTATTACCTCAGAATAACCTTTCCTTCCTCCATATATTTATCTACAACATAGTAGGTGATAAAACCAGCATTAGCAGCCACTAGACACATCTTGGAAGCCCAATCACATAACAAAGCAATACACGGACAGCAAGCGGGTATCTTTAAACCCGAGCGTATTTTTTCAACCTTTACGCCCCTAATCGTATTTTATAACACACATTCACTTGTACACATTATGTGCAGCCTGATTAAGTGCCACAATAGTCTTAGAACAGCCCATAAAGCACAACACATAACAATTCTATACAACCTATAAATGGACAGCATAACGTTACCTCCCTTCACTACATTTCTATGTCGACAACTCCAAACCGATTCCAACTCTAACCAAATTTTTCCAGAAACATTTACACACATAAATAGTACTAGAACAGTCTTAAAACAGTACCCAAGAAGTCATGAAGTACGTGGGATAATAACCTTTCATCTAACATTCCATAAGTTCCAATCAACGCTACACTTAAGATAACACAATAAAACATGTTTGTTAAATGAACCCAAAATTAGGGAAGCAACCTTAGGGTAATATTTATACCTCAAACCATATTAATAACATCAATTTCTCTTCATAATATAGCCCATAAACCGCAGAGAAGTCAGTAAAACAAAAGGAAAGTATGCATCAACTTTCTAAATACATCTTGTCCCAAATTTCCAGCACAAACATACTAGCATATACATGTAATTTTTCATAAGGAATCCATATTAAACACATGTGTAAACTTACTCACCACTACCTTCAAGGTGTAGGTATTATCCAAGAACCCTAGAAGTTCCAGTGTGGGTGCTTGATAGGTTAAGAAAGTGTAGAGAGAAAATTGTGAATGCTGAAATTTTACCAAGTCTAAGAGTGAATAAATTTTACTGCTTATAACCCCTTTTTAAAGGACTAGTTTGGCCGCCTTTTTTTGACATTTTGACCACTTATTACCACACATTATCAAGTTAGTTATACAGCAGCATGGCCATTACACTTGGGCCTAAATGGGTCTCCAAGTTGATGGGCTTAGGCTGCCTATTTTCCAACTTTCTCTTAATTAGTTTTGGGCCCAAATGGTCATGTGGGTTGTGATGTCTTTGGGCCCTTTTTAATATCCTTCTTGGGCTCAAAATATAGTTCATGGGTGATGCTAAAACATGGGCCAAATTTACACTCTTAACACGGACTATATTCATAATCGGATTTGGAATAATTCGATGTCGAGCCTCATATCTATTTAGCTAGCAAATTTAAGTCAAGTAAGTAGGTGACTCACCCGCTAGCTTATTAAGTCCTACAAGTACCTCAATTCTCTCACTTTATTTAAGGTCGTGATCTCCTCAATTTGACACAAAACATGTATACACTCGGCCCCCTTATGCGTTAGACGTATATATCTCCCTATAACATGAAATTCGAGCACTTTTAAAAATGGCCGCTAATTTGACCAAACCATATCATGTTTCGTTTGCATATTACTATACTGTAAGGTGTGGGATGTTACAATAATGACCCTTACCACACTTCGGACACACATCAATAGGAGCCACACCCCTTACACCTTGGTCCCTCAGAAGGTCATTTACAACCCTCTTATCAAATGCATGGGTAGGCCTTTGTCCTTGATAGAACCGGCTACTCTTTTGGAACTTACCCTCAAAATGGGTCCTCTTGGCCTCATGTCCCCTTCTCTTCCTCAATTTCTCCTCTTTAATTTGTTCAGTATAGGTCATCAAACGTGACAAATCCATGTCACTAATCAACATGGAGACTCAGACCTATTCTAAAAAGTCGAGGTGTTTTGAATTGTTTGTTGACATGGACAAAGTCAAGGAAAACCTATCCTCCTGTGCAATTCCTTAGCCCAGTAGCTTTTTCCGCCTCATGCTTTAGGTGGAACGGCATTCTTCATTAACCAAGTCGGAGATACCCATAACAAATTTGTTCATTCTCAACCTTGAGTCGGCAATCAAGTGAGGAGCAAACTTTGAAAGTTGGGTGAACTTGAGGGAATACTCCCTCACACTCATGGACCCCCACCAACTTATATTCCCTAAGTTCAAGGAGGGAGAACCAATTAAGGAAGGCCACCTTGACCTCCTCCCAAAGTACCCCATAGCCAATTCCATTCTCTTCCTATCATTGGTTGTACCACATTTGTGCTATCCTTTTGAGTTGGTAGGCCTCCAACTCCGCCTTATCCTTTGGCCTCACACCCATGATGGACAAAATTTTCTAGACCTCATTAATGAACTATAGGGGGTCCTCACTCACCTTTTACCCATGGAGTTCCAAGGGATTCATTCTCATGAAGTCTTTTACTTGAGAGGCGGTTGTAGGAGCATGAGGGGCTTGGGCCCCTTGGTTGGCTTGATTAGCCACTACATATGCAAGCAAGGTGAGAGCATCACTAAGCTCTCCATTGGCTGGTTGCTCCTCGGGCATGCGGTTTTGTCTTCCCCTTGTATTAGGCATGATCTAGCATAACAAAGAACAATCATTCGGGGAAAATCTTACTTCAATTCTATAGCATGACTTAGGACATGAAGAAGGGAAACATTTCCTAAAATGCCTCCTAGCCTCCTACTCGATGTTGTGGTTCACAACACAACCATGAATAAGACTCCAATGAATGCGGTGTGTTGGACTTAGAGGATCTAACAACCTAGTGCTCTAACACCACCTTTTGTCACGATCCAAGCCTACGGCCTAGACGTGACCGGCGAATGGGGTATCCGAAGGAACCACAAACAATACTCATAGCATATGATTACACATCCATGGCCACGAAACCAATTAGAATAACAATAGGAGATAAATGTAAACAACAAGGAATTGGGACTAAGGATAAAATTCCATATTATAAATGTAAAGAGTCAATAGAGTCAAGCTCATAACGTAGATACAAAACATGTCCAACAACATCTCTACTACATAGATAAGAGCAGGGTCAAGAAAAAGAAACCGGTCTCGCCCTCATAATCAATATATAAGTCAAGAGAGAAAGTCTTAATACATAGCAATAGACCATAGTAACATCCCCGGAATGGAGGATTCACCAACAAGCTTGATAGAAGTCGTACTAGCAACATGGAGGAGGATGATCAAGTGGTACACCGGTTCCTACATGATTACATCATGTAGGCATAGAGTATCCATTAGTATGTTTGAATGAACCAAGTATGTAGGATGCAATGCAATAAGAGATGGGCAACATAGTCAAAATGCATAATCATAAGCAATGAATAGCATACTAACAATATGGAATGTATGAATGATGCTTAAGTAAATCATGCTTATATAGATCATAATATGAGTGTAAGGAGTGACCATTATAGTGCAAGTCATGGCCTACCAGTCCCTTGGATAGCCACATGAGATATGAACCCCTTTATGAGGTTGATGGAGTACAAACCCCCCACCCCCTCACCGAGGTTGATGGAGTTCAAACCCCCCACCAAGGTTGACAGTGTACAAACCCCTAAGGTTGATAAGTACCAACCCCAACAAGGTTACCCGGGCCTACCACCCCCTAAGCTAGGCAACCAAGGTACCAACCCCTAGATAGGTTACACGGGCCTACAATCCCCCGAGCTAGGCTTGGTCATCCCCAATATTATATAGAGATGATATATATATATATACACACACACACACACAATCCGTTCATCACCATACACATGCATTCCTTTTCATCGTTATTTTATCATCATTTCGTCATCATATAGGCATTCAACTAATAAGACATACATTGGACCTTCAGTTTCTCAAGAATCCATCACCGGACATTTTATCAAACACTTAGAGGGTGTGTAATGCTAGTGTAAAACAATGCAATTCAAGAGAGAAATCATGCTAGAAAAATCAGTGAAAAGCCATCAATAGATACTTGGTAACACCCTCAAACAATATACATCATGACCCTTCATCAAGTCTCACTATAGACCTCAGAATCATAGCTCCAAACATAGTAAAACAGTCACAATTTATAAACCCAATATAGTGTGCAGTGAATTTCATAATGAATAAGACCCATGTATAAATCAACTTTAAATCATGCAATTTTTTCGTAAAAGAGCTTGGATATTATGGGTGAAACGAATCCATGAAAGAAACCTACATACCTTAGCTTTGGAGATGAACTTGATGAAGATTGGAGATGGAGACTTGAAGCTTGAGAGGAAATCCGTAGATTTGGAGAGGATTTTAAGACTTGAGTTTAGGAGTAAAATATTTGGCTAAGTGTTTAAATGAATATTGAGGAATGTTTAGACTGATATGAGGGTGAAAATGCTTACGTATAGGCATTTTCACATTTGGGAACGCTTAGGCCCAAGACTTAAAAGTCTTGGACCGAAGTCAAAATTGGGAAAAATTTAACACTAGTGCGCGCCCTTAGCGCGTCACGTCAGGGGCGCTAAAAGCTCTCCGGAATTTGTATTTAGGGAATTTTGAATTTTGATACAGTTGCTCTAAAATCAGGGTTAGACCCTTTTTCCCCTAATTTTGACCCTCTGAACAAGAATATGAAGTCAATTTTTGATATTGCACACGAATTTTAAGATATATGGAAATTACAATTATGAGCACTTTCGAGGCACATTTTCGGGCATTTTTGGGGTCATTTCATCCCCTTTGGGACCATTCGTCCCCGAATGTCAAAGAAATGTACATAAGAAGAGTAATCATGTAGAAATCAGCCCCAACAAGAATGCAACAATACATTTATAATATCATTTTCAAAATCTCAACATAAGTGTCAAAATCATCATGAACTTGTCAACATAAACATAAATGCATGCAAAATGACGTAGGGTTGAAACATAAGATTTGAAATCATAAAAAGAGACTTGATTTGTTATCATAGCTCGAATAGAGTGGAAGAGGTATGGATATCACTTTTCCATTCCCGATCTGGTTCCCCAAGAAACAGTTTTGACTTGACGATTCTTCCAAAGGGCCTTGATGAACACTACATCCTTATTAATCATCTATTCCAACACTCTATTCAACACCTTCACCGAGACCTCCTCCTATGGGAACTTATCCTTCTCAACACCTGCAACCTCAAAAAATTCCATAGCACTAGAGTCACCAACACATCCTCTCTACTTAGAAGTATGAAGAACTGGACGAACCATATCCATAGGCAATCCCCATTTGTATGCAACCTCACCAATCCTCCACAACACTCTATAAGGACTCACAAACCATAAACCCAATTCCCTTTCTTCAAACTGAACCACACCCTACATGGGTGGGATTCCCAAGTGAACTCAATCTTTAATACAAGCACACATGGCCTACCTTAGTGTTTAATGACACCATCTCCCCCTAGGAGAAAACCTCCATTTCAGCACCTTACACAAGATCTTTCTTTGGCTTCGCCTCATCAACCAAGAAGGATCTAGAACCATTAGCCACCACTACACCACCATAGCCAACCTCTTCCAACCTCACTCCTAATCTAGCCAACCGATGGACCTCTCTAGTCACCTCAAAGATTCCTACTTTACATAATTAGCAAGCAACTTAACATCCATAAAGATTCACAACATCACCGTCAAATGATCCACAAGCTCTTCCTCACCTCCAAACATAACCAACATATTACCACCAAGGGCAACTACAAACATAACAAGGTAGGGATTAAAGACTCTATTCATGACACCTATAGAAATAGTCGGTACATATATCAAACCAAAAGACAATACCCCAAATCTAGAATATTAGAAAGAACATCAAGGACCCATCTATCATTGGAGCAACTCAATAGAAATGGCTTAGGTTCAATGCCCTTAACTCTTACAATATGACAAATGCAACCTTTAGAGATCAATTGGACCTTAAGTTAAGGAATGGACTTACCCCTACACTACCACCTTACAATCACCCACTCAAGGAAGGGTTCATTAGGGGGTTGGAATCAAACTCTATGGTTCCTACGAATATAGGAGACATAATATGCATGCAACTAATTTATCCCAAGTATGACATCAAAATCCACCACATCAAATCCATTAAGTCACAAGGCAAGACCTATTGCAATGCGAACATGGAACAATATCTATGAACTTTCTAGCAACAATAGACTCACAAAAAAGAAAAGGGTAGACGCCAAGGTTCACATAATAACTTGGGACACACAAGAAGCCCATTAGCAACCTAAAGGAATAATGCAAGGAATAGTGGAACCCAAATCCATCAAAACAAAACTTTCAACTTACTCGCGAAGTACTATGCCAAGTCTAGTGACCCCTAGAGGGGTATGGTTGAGAACATTGACAACCATATTTATGACCTTTAGGGACCCACAGACAATGCCTTATCTTAGGATCCAATCTACCACATCCAAAAAACGCACCCAAACCAACTAAACAATCTCTCGGGTGGTACCTTAGGCACTTGTGGCATGTAAGAGGAGCTTTCCCACCAACACCTTCACCTCGATACTTGGTGTTGGCCACCCCATCCTTTGCAACCCTTTTGTTTAGAGCATCGTCGGACTGTTGACCTTGGAAGCTACCATCAAATAACGCCCTCTTGGACCCCTTACTTTTCCCCTTTCTAAGTTTCTCCCTCTCAAGTTGTTCGGCATAAGTCATGATGCAGGACAAATCCATATCATTTACCAACATAGCAAGACAACACTCCTCATTCACCAAGTCAGATACACCTATCAAAAACTTATTCATCCTAGACCTTGATCGACAATTAATTTTGGAGCATACTAGGAGAGTTGGTTGAACTTGAGGGCACACTCTCTTACACTTATGGACCCTTGCTCCAAATTCATGAATTCACTATCTTAGGCTCCCTTAGCTCAAGAGGGAAGAAGCGGTAGAGAAATGTCACCTTAAACTCCTCCCAAGGAATAACATCATGATTTCCCCTTTCCACCTTCTATTTGCACAAACCAAATTTGAGCCACCCCCTTTAGTTGGTAAGCCGCCAACTACACCTTCTCTTCCAAATTCATCCCCATGATAGATAACACTTTATACACCTCATCCATGGACTCTTGTGGATACTCATCCAACTTAGACCCATAGAACTCTAGTGGGTTCATTCTCGTAAATTCTCTCACCTTGTAGGCTGGAATAGGAGCATTAGGGGCTTGGGCCCCTTGGTTGATTTCATTAGTAATGGCATAGGGCAACAAGGTTATAGCATTCCGGAACTCAATCGCGATAGCCCCTCCACCTTGGGGAGCTTGAGGAGCGGGGTAGGCTGGTTCTCCTTCAGGTGTATGAGCTCTTCTTCCTATTGGGTAGGCATGATCTAGCATAGCAAAGAACAATCGCTGAGGGGGGGAAAATTTACCTTGACTCCTATTGCACGACATAGAGTAAGAATAAGAGAAACATTTCCTAGAACGTCTCGTAGCCTCTTACTTAAAGTTGAGGTGCACAACATAACCATGAATAAGACTATAATCAATGCGGTGTGTTAGATGCTGAGGACCATTAACAATCTAGTGATCTGATACCAAGTTTATCATGATACAAACTATGGCCTAGATATGACACGGTGCATGAGGACCCCGAAGGAACCCCAAGAAAGTGTCTTAACATATCATTACATATCCTTGGTTGCAAAAGCAATTAAACCACAATAAAAGTGTAGAAATAAGGGCATGGGTACTAAGGCAAAACCTTCATTTCATAAAACATCAAGAGAGTCAAGAGAGTCAAGCTTATAGCATCATTATATACTTGTCCAACAACACCTTTAAATCTAGAACTTAATTGGGCCAAGACAAGCAACTGGGCTCACCCTTATAGAAAAGACAATGTGTAATCCAAATATACAAGATATAATCAAAACTTAAGAAGGAGAGAAGATAGATATTTCCCCGGACATGAGGATTCACCAAAAGCAAACTTGAATGATCCGTCTAGCCACGTGGAGGAGAATCAATAGGAGCTTCATCCTACATGGCAATATCATGTGGGCATCGAGTATGCGTTAGTACGTTTGAATGTACTAAGTATGTAGGATGCAATACAAAAAGAGATAGGCAATATGTCAAAAGTGCATAATAATAATCAATAAATAGCATAATAACAATATGGCATGTATGATCAATACTTAAGTAAATCCTACTTTTGACACAACACAAGCCTGGGGCCTAGATGTGACCGACGAATGGGGAACTTGAAGAAACCCCAAAAAAGTCTCATAACATATCATTGCATATCCTTGGTCGTGGAATCAATTAAAATGACAATATGAGATAACCATAATCAAGGGGAATTCGGACTAAGGGTAAACTTTCATATCATAATCATTAAGAAATAAGAGAGTCAAGGCTCATATCATAGATATATATCATGTCCAACAACACCTCTACTACATAGATAAGAGCGAGGTCCATGACAAACAACTGAGCTCACCCTCATAGTTATACATAAATAAAGAAAAGATAGTTTTAGTACATATCAAGAGATAATAAGCAACATCCCCGAAAAAGAGGACTCACCAGCATACTTGAGAGACAATCATAATGCCACGTGAAGGAGAAGGATGATCGAGTGGTGCACCGATTCTTACATAATGATATTATGTAGAAATAGAGTATGCGTCAGTACGTTTCAATGTACTAAGTATGTGGGATGCAATGCAACAAGAAATAGGCATCATAATCAAAATGTGTAAATATAAACAATAAATAGCATAATAATAATATGGTATGTATGATTAATGCTTAAGTAAAACATACTTACATGGAATATAACATATGTGTAAGAAGAGACCATTAAACTATTGGTGGATCATCACACCCTACCACCCTTGGTGATTGAGGTACAAACCCTATCAATAAGTTGGTGGATTGTCACACCCTACAACCCATGGTGCCAAAGTACAAATCCCCTGATAGGTTGGTGGATCATTGCACCCTACCACCCATGGTGCTGGAGTACAAACCCCCCGATAGATTGATGGATCATCGTACCCTACCACCCGTGGTGCCGAAGTACAAACCCCCAATAGGTTGGGGTACAAATGCCAACAAGGTTGGTGGATATTCACACTTTATCACACATGGTATCGAAGTACAAACCCCCCAATAGGTTATCAAGGTACGTACCCCTTGACAAGGTTACCCGGTGCCCCTGAGTAGGACATGGTCATATTCTAATACTATATAGAGAATATCATATACATACATTCACTTCATCGTTATTTCATCATCATATCATCATCATACAGTCATTCAACTCATACGACATGCATTGGACCTTCAATTTCTCAAGAAACCATATCCGGACATTTTATCAAACACTTAGAGGGTGAGTAGTGTTAGCATAAAACCATACAATTCAAGAGTGTTATCTTGCTAGAAAATCCAATGTAAAACCACCAATAGACACTCTGTAACACCCTCAAGCAACATACATCAAAATCCTTCATCAAATGTTACATTAGAGCTTTGTTTCATAGCTCAAAACATAGGAAAATAGTCACAATTTTATAAACCCCAACATAATATACAGTGAATTTCATAACAAGTAAGACCCATGAGTAAATCATATTTAAATCATAAAAATTTATGTAAAAGGAAGCTTAGGTATCATGGGTGAAAGGAACCCATGAAAAAAACTCACATACCTTAGCTTTGGAGATGAACTTGATGAAGATTAGAGATGAAGACTCGAAGCTTGGTTGAATTCCTTAAGATCCGGAGAGGATTTTGGCACTTAAATCTTGAGAGAAATATAAGCCTAAGTGTATGAGTGAGTATTGGAGAATGTTTTTGATGATATGAGTGAAAAATAGCTAAGTATAGGTATTTTCAAGTATGGGAACATTTAGGTAAAGGACTTAAAATTCTTGGACCAAAATTAAAAATTGACACCAGAAATATACAGGGGCACCTCGCTCCAGTTGTGCGCTTTAACTACTGGAATTTGCGACTTCGAAATTTGAAATTGTGAATCATTCACTTTAAAATTGGGGTTACACCCTTTTCTCCTAAATTTGACCCACTAAACAAGAATACGAAGTTGGATTTTCGATATCATGCATGGATTTTGAGATATATGGAAATTGTGATTCCAGAAACTTTCTAGGCACACTTTTGGGTATTTTTGGGGGTCGTTATAACTTTCCAAATCATTCATCTTACATAGAACATAATATATAAATATGGGAAGAAACCTCAACCGGCATAAAATAAGACCAAGTAAGCTAGAACTTGCAATCCCGATGTCTACCCTACACCGAAAGAAGGGGGAAGTTACTTGCCAAGGTGAACCTCCTAATACCTAAGTGGATCCACTAAGCCTTATGTAAACCGGGTACTCGCCTCTAGTTCTTGGACTCGAGTACTCTCCAAAAGCCCAGACTTGGGTACACGCCTCAAGCCCTCATATTTAGGATACTCGCCTCTTAGAGATTTGGGAACTCACTTCTTAGAGATTTGGAGACTCGCCTCTAATCCCTACACCTATGATGGCACATAGTTTTAGCACTTGGAGGCTCGTCTCTAGTCCACTCGGTGCTAAGTCTAATTCCATGGAATATATATGATAACCATACTTTAATAATTTGTAACAAACATAGTGACATGGTATGAGTAACTCTTAACATCATTGACCTCAAATGGTGAGCCTAATCATCATATATAAGAATGGTTCATCATCATTATTACCCTTACATTAGCATTAACATCAAAGGCTCATAAGAGGTAAAATCTTTGGAAAAAGGGGCTTAATCAGGTAGTACAACATCATCAACATTTTCATGACTTAAACACATCTTTAGAAAGTCCAAAATCATCATGAGGTCCCTTGAATTATAAATCAACTAATATATCATCAAAATCTTAAGAGCTTTTTATCAAACAGTTGGCGAGTGTGTAATGCTAGTACAAAATCATGCAATCAAGAGTGAAACCATGCAAGAAGAACCAATGTAAAACCACCCACAAATACTTAGCAGTGTCTTCATGCAATATAAATTAAAACTCTTCATCTAATCTCAAGATAAATCATAGATTCATGGCTCAAAATATGCTTAAACAATCACACTTTTATGAAATCCCAACATAATTCATAGTCAAATTCATAATAAGTAAGACCCATAAGTAAATCAACTTAGAAATATGTATTTTATGTAAAAAGGAAGCTTGGGCACCATGGGTGAAAGGAACCAATGGTTGAAATCCACATACCTTAGCTTTGGAGAATTCCTTTAAGAAGATTTAAATGGAGGCTTGAAGCTTGGATGAATTCCTTAAGATCCGGAAGAGATTTGGACACTTGAATTTTGAGAGAAATATTAGTCTATGGGTTTGAGAGAGTATTGCGGAATGTCTTGTATAATATGAAAGTCAAATATGGCTAAGTATAGGTATTTTCACGCATGGAAAGACTTAGTCCCAAGATCCAAAAGCCTTGGACCGAACTAACAAAATAGGGCACGTTTAACACTGAGGCGCGCGCTAGCGCCTGGGGCTCAAATCCTCACTGGAAATCACTTTCTTGGAAAATTGAAATTGTGATTTATTTGCTCTAAAATTGGGTTTAGGCCCATTCCCCACTCAATTTTTCCCCCTGAACAAGAATATGAAGTTAGATTTTCGCTATCACTCACAGATTTTGAGATATATGGAAATTACGATTATGGACATTTTCGAGGCACATTTTCAAGCACTTTTTGGGGTCGTTTCACTAAGATTTTTTGTATCATTGCCTCAGGAACACAACTTCTTAACATTCAGTCCGCTCCTTATTTGCAAAGATATAGCTCATTCCATATGTAAGCCCTTGAATCATGAACCTGCCTCTTTCTTTACTGATATGTAGCATTTGGAGGAAATACACCACTGACTAAGTAATTCACTATATCCACATACCAAGGTAACTATTCTACCTCATGTTCCAGCAACTACTCATCTGCGAACTCTTCTTTTATCTGCATTTACTCACCTATGTGAGCATCATTCTCCAACTGGTACAAGTGATCAGCAATCTGATTCTCACACCCCTTGCGATCCTTAATCTCAATATCGACCTCTTGGAGCAACAGGATCTATCTAATCAGGCAAGGCTTAGCATCCTTGTTGTTGAACAAGTATCTTACTGTAGCATGGTCTGTGAACACAATAACCTTGGTGCCCACCAAGTATGATCTGAACTTGTAATACGCATATACTAGTGCCATCATCTCTTTGTCGGTAACTGTGTAGTTGTTTTGAGCTACATCCAGAGTCCTATTGGCATCGTATATGGAGTGGAACAATTTATCTCTTCTCTACCCCAACACTGCACCTACCTCCATATCACTAGCATCGTAAATGAGCTTGAATGAGAGCCCCCAATCAAGTACTATCAATATCGGTGTCACGACCCAAGCTTAGGGCCTAGACATGACATGGCGAATGGGGAACCCATATGAACCCCAAAAAGCCTCTAACTTATAATTCCACATCATTGGTCATCGAAGCATGTAAAAGACATAAAGAGTAAGAGTAGGGGGCAAAGAGGCTAAGGCGAAAACTTGCATAATATCATGTTCAAGAGAAAAGGAGTCAAAGATCATATCATAGATACATATCATGTCCAACGAACACCTCTAATACATAGATAAGAGCATTGGCCAAGACAAAGCAACTGGGTTCACCCTCATAATCAAAGTAGAAAATAACAAGAATGTATCAATACATAATAAGAGCAACATAGACTAAGGTCCCCGAAGTGGAGGACTTACCAACTAGCTTGAGTAATACTGAAGTAGCCACGTGGAGGAGGAGGATGATCAACTTGGGCACCGATTCCGACATGGTGATAACATTCAGGCAAGAGTATGTGTTAGTACATTTTAATGTACAAAGTATGTAGGATGCAATGCAACAAGAATTAGGCATCATAGTCAAAATGTGTAAAAATAGGCAATAGGCATAATATAACAATATGGCATGTATGCTCAATGTATAAATAAAACATGCTTAAGTAGCTTATGCTCATATAGGGTATCATATATGTAGAAGAGACCAAGCTAGATTTTCAAGGTACAAACTCCTTGGTTGGTTGATGATAGTTTCTCCCCGTCATCTCGATAGTGTGGTACAAACCCCTCACATGATTGATGATAATCATACATTATCACCACGGTGGCGAAGTACAAACCTCTCACATGGTTGATGAGTACAAACTCTGAAATCGGTTGATGAGTACAAACCCCCACCTAGCTTACACGGGTTCTTGTCCCCCCAGATCAGGCAAAGTCTAATGCAACACTTTATATAGAATATATCTCTTATATATATATATATATATATATATATATATATATATGTGTGTGTGTGTGTGTG
>JAOTQR010062422.1:0-13817 GCA_025774065.1 Solanum ossicruentum | reverse complement strand
AAGGATTTTCAGCTGTCATTTCTGAACTCCAGGTTGTTCCGGAGTTTTGAGTGTGTTTAGAGTTTATGAGTTTGCATCATATATTTAATTCAGACGGGGCCTGTTCCGAACAGATATAAGTACTTTTACTTCTTAGAGGCTTTGTAGACTGTGTAAACCAATATGTAGGCATGTCTCGTACTTTAGACACCGTGGCCCCAACGTACTCATGTGTGTGTGCGTATGTGTGTGTAACACCTGGTAAAATTATCAAAATATTTCTAGAGGAGAGATGTACCCATAACGCGTCTTCCCATGCTCCAATGGCAAATCCGAGGCCGGATATGCCATCAGCACGAAAAATTGAGTGGAAAAGTGGTCTTGGCTAATTTTTAGAGCAACCGGATCAAAAGATAATTTTTTGATGCGAAAACTAATTCGAGTGAGGGACCAATACTTTAATTTTTCCAAAAAAAAATCCTTTATGATTAGAACACTCATTCGGAGAATATTTGGTGAAAAACTCAAAAAACAACACAACGTCCGCCATGTTTTCGAGGTAAACTTTTTCTTTTATTTTGTGAGGGGCATTCCAGACCTTTCTCAACCCCTCCCAAACTCAAAACACGATCTAAATGGATCATTTTACGCATAAAAAGGATTTTAAACCTCAGCCATTCTAAGTTGTTGAAAAAGACTAAGGCTAAAGAGAAGAGAAGAGAACAGGAACGAGAAATTGAGGAGTTCGAGGAGAGTTCTTTGAGGTTGATTATCCAAAAGCTTCACACTAGGTATATAAGGCTAAACTAAAGCATGGGATTGTTCTCCCATGTGCCCCATTGATGGTACTAGAGGATTCAAAAGTCTAATGAGTTTACATATTTGGTTCTTAATTATTTCTTGAAATTTATATCTATTATATGTATTTGCATATGTTGATGATCATCATAAACTTGTTTATTTGAATTGAATACTTTTCATAAGATATTATATAAACCATATATGATATTTGTGAAAGCACGTATGAATGAACCTACGAATGAAGTTTGGAGCCTTGACGTGAGTATGTTGATTGAAATCTTGATGTGAGTATGAGGTTGAGTTAATAGAGCTTGATGATCCTATGAGTCTTCATAATGGAGTTCTTCAGTTTTGTCTAAATGACTTCTTCTAAGTGATGATCTGAATGCTTGAGTTCCTAAATGAGAATTGAGTTAATTGAGATAAGCTAAAGTCCCTAAAAGCAATAGAGGACTTTAGAGTTTGAGTTAATGAGATGATGAGTGCTCTATGAGGCTAATCGAGATAATCAATTGAGATAAGAAGGAGTCTTATGAGCACTGAGTTTTGGGAGGAGTATCGAGCACCAAAATAGGTAAGAGTAAGTCCCACTCGCACTTATTAACTATGTCGCCAAGTATAGGTGAGGATTGGACCATTACTTCTGATGGTCCCCTCTTGAGGTAAAGTTCCTAAAAGCTATAGAAGACTTTAGAGGTTAGTTCCCTTGTGGATCATAGGCGTTCCTTACCTTGCAAGTACGGAACTACTGTGCAACATCAACAAAATTTTTGTGCAATCACTCGCTCATAAGTGATTGTTGTTGGACAAAAGAAACTCCAAGAAATTTCCCACCTTCAATACTCTAAGTCGAGTTGAGTTGAGTTGATTGATGAGGATTGTTTGGTTGATGGGTCACTTGTCTACTCTTTATTCTTGCTTTAGATAGACATTTGACATTCTGATTGAGTATATTCTAAGTTGATGTTATTTCTGTATTATTTTACATGTTTCTGTTTCATTCAGTCATTTTACATACTCGTACATTCCACGTATTAATATCCTCTTTTGGATTGCATCATTTTATGATGTAGAGGAGGTACTAGAGATCGTCAACAGGTGTATCATTGAGAATCTGAGCATTCAGCTGTGTTGGTGAACCTCCTTTACTTTCGGGGATCATTTTTTATTTTCATCTAGCTTTATAGAGTTAGACTTAAGTTAGATTATTTTGTTTTAAGATAGTCATAAGTCTGTCATTGGCACCAATTGATAGTGATAGAGGCTTAATAGAATATTGTTGCGTATTGATGTTGAGACATATTGAGCTAGTTTCCTTTCTACTAGCCCTTTTATTTATATTATCTTAAGACTAGATCGCCCATTGCTATCTTTAGACTTTCGCTCATTTTATAGAGCTTATTGAATGAATGGATATGATAAGGCCAAGTGGTTCGCTTGGGGTCTAGAAATAGTGTCTGAGTGCCGGTCACATCTGGCGTACCCTCTCGGGGTGTGACAAATTTGGTATCAGAGCACAGAGTTCAAGTGTCCTAGGGAGTCTATGAAGTCATGTCTAGTAAAGTCTTGTTTATATGTGTGTTGTGCAACACACTTTATAAGCAGGAGGTTATAGGACATTAGGAATGGTTACACTTCTTTCATGATATAATTCATGCTATAGAGTTAAAACTCTGTGAAAACTCTCTTCTAATTTATGCTCTACGCGTTGCAGAGTTATAATTATGCCTCCTAGAAGAGCCGTCCTGTCAGGATTGATTTAGGATTGATGTTCTTCTTGATACCCATTCTATCTCAATTCCAACTACTAGGATGGCCTCCGTTGAGTTGAAAGAGTAGTTAGAGATTTTTTAGAGAAGGGCTTTATTAGGCCTTAGGGTGCTTCTATTCTATTCGTGCGAAAGAAAGATGGGTCTCTCAGAATGTGTATCGACTATAGGCAACTGAACAAGGTCACGATAAAGAATAAATATCCTTTCCCTGGGATAGATCATCTGTTTGACCAACTTCAGGGTGTCTCTTGTTTCTTAAAGGCAGACCTCAGATCTGGCTACCATTAGTTGAAAGTGAGGGAATGCGACATTCGAAAGACAACCTTTAGGACTAGATATGTCCATTTTGAGTTATTGGTCATATCCTTTGGGTTGGCGAATGCACTTATAGCCTTCATGGACTTGATGAATAGGGTGTTCAAACAATATCTTGATATGTTTGTGATCATGTTTATCGATGGCATATTTGTGTATTCGAGAGATGAGAAGGAGCATGCCAATCACCTCAGAGTTATCCTCCAAACTCTTAAGGACCATGAGTTGTAAGCAAAGTTCTCGAAGTGTGAGTTTTGGCTTAAGTCATTAACTTTCCTAGGCCATGTTATTTTGGGTGATGGTATTCGAGTAGATGCCCAAAAGATTGAAGCGGTTAAGAACTGGCCCAGACGACCTTTTCGACTGACATAAGAAGTTTCTTGGGGTAGGCAGACTACTACCGCATATTTGTTGATGAATTTTCTTCCCTATCTACAACACTGACCAAATTAACTCAGAAGAAGGTTAAATTTCAATGGTCTGATGAATGTGAGAAGAGTTTCCAAGAATTGAAGGCTAGACTGACAACTGCACCAGTTTTAATTTTGCCTGATGGGCAGAGGACTTTGTGATATATTATGATGCGTCAAGAGTTGGATTGGATTGTATGCTGATGCAGAGAGGAAAAGTGATAGCCTATGCTTCCAAACAATTTAAGGTTCATGAAAGGAACTATCCGACCCATGATCTGGAGTTGGCAGCAGTGGTGTTTGCACTTAAAATATAGCACCATGACTTATATGGAGTGCATATGGATGTGTTCACTGACCACAAGAGCTTGCAGTATGTCTTTAGTCAGAAAGAGCTCAACATGTGACAGAGAAGATGGTTGGAGTTGCTTATGACATAAGAATTTTCTACCACCGAGGTAAAGCTAACATTGTTGCTGACGCTCTTAGTAGGTTGTCAATGGGTAGCACAACCCATGTTGAGAAAGGAAAGAAGGAGCTAGTAAAGGAAGTGCATTGATTGGCTCGATTAGGAGTTCAACTTTAGAAGAGTGATGAGGGAGGAGTTAATGTTAAGAATGGGTCTGCTTCATCTTTAGTGGCAAAGGTGAAAGAAAAGCAAGACCAAGATCTTGTCATGCTCCAATTCAAGGAGGTCGTTTACAAACAGAAATTGATGATCTTCTCCAAAGGGGTAGATGGAGTATTGAGATACCAAAGTAGATTGTGCTTTCTAGATGTTGATGGAATTTGAGATAGAATCATGGATGAAGCTTATAGCTCTAAGTATTCCATTCATCTTTGCTCTACCAAGATGTACCACGACTTAAGGGAAATCTATTAGTGGAGTGGAATGAAGAGGGATATTGCTGAGTTTGTTTTTAAATGCCCGAATTGCTAACAAGTTAAGGTTGAGCATCAAAGGCCATGTGGATTAGCTCAAAACTTTGAGATTCCTGAATGGAAGTGGAATATGATCAACATGGACTTCATTACCGGCCTACCAAGGTCTTGAAAGCATCATGACTAGATATGGGTGTAACTAAATTGGCTCACTTCTTAACAGTTAAGACAACTAGCACTGCAGAGGATTATGAAAATTAGTACAGCCGTGAGATTGTGTGGCTGCATAGAGTTCCCTTGCCCGTCATCTCGGACACAGGATCTGAATTCACCTCCCAATTTTGGAAATCTTTCCAAAAGGGATTGGGTACCAAAGTAAATCTGAGTATAATTTTTCAACCTCAGATAGATGGCCATGCAAAGCGTACAATTCAGACATTAGAGGACATGTTGAGAGCTTGTGTCCTTGACTTAAAAGGAAATTGGGATGATCACTTATCGTAGATTGAATTTTCATATAACAATAGTTATCTTGCAAGCATTCAAATGACTCCCTATGAAGCTTTGTATGTGAGGAGGTATAGATCGCCAATTAGGTGGTTTGGGGTTGGAGAAGCTGAGTTGATTGGACCTGATCTTTTTCATCATTCAACGGTGAAGGTAAAGGTCATTAAAGAAAGGTTAAAGACTGCACAGAGTCGCCAAAAATCATAAACAGATGTGAGGAGAAGAGACTTAAAGTTTGAGATAAATTATTGGGTGTACTTGAAAGTGTCACCTACGAAAGGTGTCACAAGATTTGGGAAGAAGGGAAAATTGAGTCCTTAGGTCATGAGATTTGGGAAGAAGGAAAAATTGAGTCTTTGCGATATTGGTCCCTATTTGATTTTGAAGAGGATTGGGAAGGTTGCTTATGAGTTAGATTTGTCTTTTTAGTTAGACGCAATTCATCCTGTGTTCCACGTTTCGATGTTGAAGAAATATTTGGGAGATACCACCTTGGTAATCCTTGTTGAGAGTATTGTAGTAAATGATAGTTTGTCCTATAAGGATATTTTGGTCAAATCCTTGATCTTCAAGTTCTCAAGTTGAGAACCAAAGAGATTGCCTCAATGAAAGTCCTGTGGAGAAATGATTCGTTGAGGAAGCCACATGGGAAGCTAAGGAAGAGATGAGGGCCAAATATCTACATATATTCGTGTATGATGATGAGAATGTTGAAGGTAGTATCCTTACCCTTAAATTAATATTTCTATTCTTGAGTTGATGTATCTATTCGTGAGTCTGAGTAGAGTTTGTTGAGGAGTTGAGAATTTGAATTATTGAGTGAGTATTGAGATGATTCTTGAGTCTATTCATGCCTTGATGTCCACCTTTACTCATCATTTAGGGACGAATGATTTTTAATGGGGAGATGGATGTAACTCCAGGTAAAATTACCAAAATACTCCTAGAGGAGTGATGTGCGCATAACACGTCTTCTCATGCTCCGATGTCAAATCTAAGGCCGAATATGCAATTTGCATGGAACATTGAGTGGAAAAGTGGTCTTGATTGATTTTTAGAGCAATCGAATCAAAAGATAATTTTTCATGCGAAATTGAACTCTCGTGAGTATGCGCGACAGGTGTGCGACTCACTCTTGCCGCGGACCAACACTTAAATTTTATCCAAAAATTTTCTACGAGATTAGAAAACTCGTTCGGAGAATTTTCGATGAATAATCCCAAAAAGCCACAAGGTACGCGTTGCAGATCTCATGTTTTCGAGGAGAACTTCTTCTTTTTATTTCATGAGGGGTATTCCAGACCTTTTCAAACCCCCTTCAAACTCAAAACACGATCTAAATGAGTCGTTTGAAGCATAAATAAGGGTTTAAACCTTATTGATAAGCAATTCTAGGTTTTTGAAAAAGACCAGGGCTAAAGAGTAGAGAAGAGGAGGGAGGAATTGAGGAGTTCAGGGAGAGTTCTTTGAGGTTGATTATCCAAAAGCTTTACACCAGGTATGTAAGGCTAAACTAAAGCATGAGATTATTCTCCCATGTGCCCCTTTTATGGTAATAGAGGAGTCAAGAGTCTAATTAGTCTACATACATGGTTCTTGATTATTTTCTTGAAAATTATATCTATTACATATATTTTCGTATGTTGATGATCATCATAAATTTTTTTATCTTAAATTGAATACTTTTTATGAGACATTATATAAACCCTATATGATATTTGTGAAAACATACATGAATGAACCTAGAGATCGAGTCTAGATCCTTGACTTGAGTATGTTGATTGACATCTTGATGTGAGTACGAGGTTGATGATCCTATGAGCCTTCATAATTGTTTTTTTGAGTTATGTCTAAATGACTTCTTCTACATGATGATTTGAGTCTTTGAGTTCCTAAATGAGAATTGAGTTAATTGAGATGAGTTAAAGTCCTTGAATGCAATAGAGGACTTTAGAGTTTAAGTTAATGAGATGATAAGTTCCTCTACAAGGCTAATCGAGATAATTGACTGAGATGAGAAGGCGTCTTATGAGTATTGAGTCTTAGGAGGAGTATCGAGCACCGAAATGGGTAAGATGAGTCTCGTTTACACTCATTAACTACGTTCCAGGAATAGGTGCAAATTGAACCATTACTTCAGATGATCCCCTCTTAAGGTAAAGTCCGTGAAAGCAAAAGAGAACTTTATATCCCTTGTGGATCATAGGCGCTCCTTACCTAGCATGTACGGAATGGTTGTGGCAACATCAATGAAATTGTTGTACAATCACTGGCTCATAAGTGATTGTTTTCGAATAAGAGAAACTCCCAGAAAGTTCCCACCTTGAGTACTCTGAGTCGAATTGAGTTGAATTGAGTTGAGCTGAGCTCTAATGAATTGAGTTGAGTTGATTAATGAGGATTGTTTGATTAATGAGTCACTTATCTACTATTTATTCTTATTTTAGATAGACATTTGACATTCTGATCGAGTATATTCTGAGTTTATGTTATTTCTATTTATTCTACCTGTTTCTGTTTCATTCAGCCATTTTACATACTCGTACATTCCACGTATTGATATCCCTTTTTGGATTGCATCATTTTATGATGTAGAGGCAGGTACTAGAGATCGTCAACAGGTGTATCGTTGAGAATCTGAGCATTCAGCTGAGTTGGTGAACCTCCTTTACTTTCAGGGATCATTCTTTATGTTCATCTAGCTTTATAGAGTTAGACTTGTGTTAGCTTATTTTGTTTTGAGGTAGCCATAAGTCTGTCATTGGCACCAATTGATAGTGATAGAGGCTTCATAGACTATTGTTGAGTATTGATGTTGAAATTTATTGAGCTAGTTTTCTTTCTACTAGCCATTTTATTTATATTATCTTGAGACTAGATTGCCCATTGCTATCTTTAGACTTTTATAATAAATAAAATACAAACCAACTCAATTTTTTATGTTGGTACTATTAATTTTATTAAGAAAAGATAACATTTGTTTTATCGAATTTATTGGACGAATGGATGTGATGAGGCCAAGTGATTCGTTCGGGATCTAGCAATAGTCTCTGAGTGCCAGCCACGTCTAGGGTGTTCTCCCCGAACATGATAGTACATATGTAACACTAAAATTTGACTATCCAAAGAACAAAATAAAATCAGAAAATAAAGAAGAAATGTGGCAAGTCTCTTGATATCGGGAGCTCATGACTACTATTTGAACTAGGACTATTACAAATGATTAAGTGCACGCTAAGGGTGGATCAAATTAGGATGTCCATCAAAATGATGCAAAAGTGCATCATGAGTACCAAAAATATAGAGTATCCAAAGTTATCACAGGCCGACCGATCTCAAAATGATAAAATATAATATAGGCAGCATAATGATATACTAAATAAGGAAGAACTCAAGAAATAAAGTAGCTAAATATCGAGATACAGGGGAACATATCAATAATTCACAATAACAAAATCATATACTACGTAATATAAAAAGACCAAAACTTTTCATAACCTATAGAGGCATTCATATCGATATTAGTGATGAAGATAATAAAATTCAAAAATATACGCGGGACATCCGAAATAGCCTCGAGCTCATCTATAATAAAATAAGAATCCAAAAAGTATTTATGAACTATCTAAAATAACATCGAGTTTATCAAATATAGGTAGAGTAAAACCCAAAATATGTCTACGTACCCCTTAGAATTTATGCTTCGATTTGATCAAATATAAGTACATTATTAAATTAATATCTTGCATACCAAAATCATTTTCCATTAAGAATCCATAATTACCGATTAATTTCATAAATTTTCAAAGTTTCACCCAAATTACACATTCAAGATAGAATTCCAATAATACCATAAATTCTCAACAATGGGAGAGCTTTACCAAACTTTACAAAATAACAACGGAAAGTGTACAATTATGACAATAACAATCCGGTAGCCTAGCACTCACATCGACCTAAGTTTATATCACCTAAAAAGCATTTCTAAGGATATTCTATGGCACAATCATCAAGGATTTCCTAAACTAAGGCTTTCTGATCTAAAATTTTGTTGATCCTCACTACCATCCTGTCAATTATTTTCACAAATTAAACTTCACCAAAATTCTATCAGCTCACAACCTAATCATATGAAACTACTCAAATTATATAAAATCAACAGAACTAAGTCTAAGAAAGACTATAGCCTACTTCAAAGTCAAAAACTGCACCCAAATCATTAAATCTGAGCTTTGCCTTTCTGTGTCGCTTTCCAATCTTGTCACTGTATTAAATTATTAAAGAACATACAAAACAAGAATAATGATACTCATATTATAATAGTTAAACTCGATTAGAATCATGTTAAAATATGACATTGAAATCCACGCATGAAATTGAAAAACTAATTTTACCACAAGGTCCCAAATTAATTAAGGAATTCATACACCAAAAATGGACATATTTCGAGTATCAAAAAAGTCTAAAATATCTCAATCAATTTCAAGTTCTAACTAGCCAAAAATAGAAGAAATAGATAAAAAATTAATCAAAACTTATAAGGATTTTGGAAGATTAAAGATTGTCAAAATGTCCCCTTGAGAATTCGAAGCCAAAGGAAAGAAAACACTGAACCCACCCAATAACAACTCCCAAAAGTTCAAAAATATCAAGTCCCGAAATGGGACTTAGTTGCTGGAACAGACTAATTTAATCTTAACGCCAATGATTTTGACCTTCAAAATGTGGGGCCCAGCCTGCGATTGCGAGGCCCTGGTCATTAGCTCTTTGTGATCGAGGAGGTCAAGCCCGCAATCGGGTTGCTCACCCCACAAGACCTCCCAGAATGCGACCTTCGAGTTTGCATTCGTGATGGCCAAGTTTTCAAGCTTCCGCAATCATAGCTCAAAGACCTACGAACAGAAGTATTGCTAGGTGTTGCACCGGCAGCTGAAATCAACAGGAGCCAAAAGTTGAAATTTTCTCTGATGTGGATTCAAAATTCATCCAAAATTTCATCGGCACAAACGAAGAATACTACCCAACTAAAAGGGATATTTCGAACTCAACAAAATCGACTGATTTTTCAACAGAGATCGTTTCATCAAAATGTTGACCGAAGTCAACACTTTTAAGAATTAAATCATAAAATGTATAAGGGCTAAAAACTCACTACGAGCACCTTTGGAACCATATCAAAGGTTGTTCTAGCCCAAATTAGGCATTCCAGAGCTGCCTGCACTAGCAAAATTTTCATCCGAGCATATTTATGCAAAATATTGACCGAGATCAAATTTGGGGCCGAAACTTTAAAATTAAAATGACTTTTTGCACAAACTCAAAATGAAAGCCTTGAAATTCGATCCAACCTTCTTCCTAGATTAAAATGGACCTTTTCGAGCTGATGGAACTGTCAAAATTTTCATATGATGCTCGGATCTTCAAATGTTGACTAAAGTTAACCCTTTCCTACTTAAATCTCTAAAAAAAAGTGTAAAAAATTGCACCAAACATACCAACTACTTCGGAAAGCATGCTACCCACCCCGACACCATACAAGGACCATAAGGAAGCTACGAGGAGAGGGTAAAATGGTAGAATCGAGCAAAATATGAAAATGACTTTAGTGGTCATTACAGCATCCCCTTATAGTGGACACTTAGATAGAATTTTAGTACAATGACTTTTAACTTCTAGGAAAGGTTGTTTTTGTGTTACTTAGATTTTTCCGTTTGAGTTTATGAAAACCCAACTTAACTTATATTTAACTGTATTTTCACATATTTAAATGCTTAGTCTCTTGATAGTTATTTAGTCGGATTGTAGCAATAATGGCTCTTCCATCAGAGAATTAGTGTGTATGTCTCTCATGATCACGTGACATATTTTGTTTGTATCTTACTATTATACTAGGGTATTGATAATTTTAATGATATAATAGTTGAAAAGTAAGATAAATCTAATAATAAAAGCAAACATATTACAATAAAGTACATTGAATATAACAGACATATATTTACACGACACCTACAAGCTTCTAATATAGCATATATAATTCGTTTATATTTTACATAATAAATCTATTACATTACATATTTACTAGAAATATCTAATTATATAACTGGTAAAATAATGGTATAATTATTTTGAAAAATGAAGAATTTACTTCAATGCATATATATTATTTCGATGACTTGGATTGAAATCAACGAAACAGAATGGAAACAAATGAGAGAATCAAGTGAGGTTACTTAATTATTGTACAATGAAAATAAAGAGAAAAAGAAAAGGAATTATAACAATTTTAAATGTCCAAAATTGTTCCTATTTTATTACAAGTAACCTATTTAAACAATTTGCTATGAATAACTTTAGTATTTAATTAAAAAAAAAGAGGAAGAGGGAATAGATTATATTTTAAGTATAAAATTAATGTCTTTAATTGTAGACCATTTTTTGTTTTTTAAAGAAACTTTGAAACATGCTATACTTATAAATAAATATGTTATTCTGGAATAAATCAACAGTAATTATAATAATCATCTTTCATAAAGCCCTCTACCCCGTAAATTGATGTATTTTGAGGTGTAAAGGCTCACTTATTCGTATATCATTATTAACTTTCTTCTTTTTCTTTGCTTTTTCCCCCCTTAATAATTATGGCTGTCATACAAATAAATACAATGTACGTTAATTATAAAACAGAACTTTAATTATACCAACAGATCCGAGGATCATAAAATAGGGATGAGTATCGATTGGTTCAGTTTGATTTCATATATTATTAATTTTTATTCATGAATATATTAAATTGATAACTAAAAATAAGAAATTTATTATCTATCAATTTTTGGTCTTAATGATTCTATTTTTGAGTTAATTAATAAGAAAATGCTCATATAATGATACATACATGATGTTCATAAAATAGAAATAGTTGCAAGAATAGAAGTGTAACACAAATTTGTATATTAATCATTTTTGTTTTTGATAGAATTGTTTAATTTCCTTCTAAAGAATCATGCAGTAAATTGCATAAATAACATTAAATGTTTATCTTTGTCACAATCAAATCTAAAATTGAGAAAAGAGAAGGTGATACTAAATAAAGAAGCTAGTTTGTGTTGTCTACTACCAAAAGTAATATTAAAATTTATAAATATGATTGATAAAATGTTAAAGTGATCACTGTTATATAATTAAGAGTATATATATATATATATATTGGTGTGAAAGAACAAATAATTCAATATTCCATCTATTATTTCCTATTTTCAGAAAAAGAACATCACATGATTGATAAAAGAAAATAAAAAAGAATCAATCAGACCACTTGTTCACTGAGAAAAGTCCAGCTCACACTATGCTAATTGAGTAATAGACAAGAGAAAAGCAACAAAAGTCAAAAAGGAGAAGAGAAGGAAACTTCATTCAGATCTTCACGAACTTAGCAAGTGTCAATTTGGGATCACAATGGGACGGAGAGATTGGGGAGCGGGTAGATAATAATATTTGCAAGGTGGGGTGAATTTGATTTTTTGCCGGATAATAAATTTAAATATTATTTTTAAATAATCAAACGAGGTGGGGTGGGTTTGTGTCCATTTCTTTTTTTCTTTTGCAATGCGGAAATGTTGAATTTAAGTTTAAAAAATTCAAACTACTGTAGCTATAGTATTATTAAGTTTCGTAGCTAGAATTCTCATAACATTATATCCTTGAATCATTCAGTATAAAGTAGAAATTTTAGTTATTGTACTGTTTACTATAGCCATCTCAATTAATGAGGCTTGTTTTGATTGTTAGAAAAGGGAACTTAACTATATATATATATATATATATATATATATATATATTATATTTAGAAAATATTTATTATTTATGGTAATATAGTTTTAATACATAGTGCAGATTTTTTATCAAAATATTTTTTGAATATATTTTAAGCTACTTATAACAAATCTTTATAATTTTAATACATCTTTTATATATAGTGTAATTAGGGGTGTTCATTATTCGGTTTGGATTGATTATTAGTTAAAACCATAATCAAACCAATGTAGTCGGTTTTTAAATTTCTAAAACCAAACTAAACCAAATAAAAAAAATCGGTTTGATTATTATTGGTTTGGTTTATTTTTTAGTTATTTTTCGATTTGAAAGTAATAAGTTTATTGAGGGTATAGATATTTCGAAAGACACAAACACCTAGTACATGAATAATCCACAGAAAGCTATTGTAAATTCAATTAAGCAATAATACAAGAGTTATTATTATACGAACAAAGTGATTTAGTTTAGCAATACTAAAGTTATTTAAACATGAACAAAGTTATTTAGTTAAGCAATATTAAAGTCATTATATATCAAATATCAAATATTTATAGAAAAAAACTCAAGCTCAACAATCAAATAACTATTCGGAGGAAAGGGGTACAGAAAATTATATGTCAAAACATTAACAAGAGAATTTTCAAATATAAATAGTAAAGTTAAAAATTTAAGTTTATTAAAATATAATAAAATATTTATGTTTTATTTATGAATAACATATAAATAATTATAAAATTTATATATATAGTTATTTAGTTCGGTTTGGTTATTTTTGCGGTTTTTTTTAGTAAAACCAAAACCAAACCAAATAGTATTGATTTTCAACAACAACAACAACACTACCTCAATGCCTCAAAGGCTCCCGCCCATTGCGGGGTAAGGGGGATGTACGTAGCCTGACCCCTATGTTTAAAAATATAGCGCGACTATTTCCAGATGACCCATGATAAGCGTCGAAAGTTGTATTGACTAACTGCTACTTCACAATAGAAAGAAGCGCGGATAGTTTAAAGAGTCATTTTGCTTTATTACATCATACCCCAAAGCCAAAAAATAGTGAATCTTTGGCTCTATCCGAGATTGAAATAGTATTGATTTTCAAAATTTAAAAATCAAACCTAACCAAATCAAATATCGAATTTTTTAATCGATTTGGTTCGAATTGCGGTTTAGTTTGTTTTGGTTTTTTATCCATAACTATGAACAACCCTAAGTGTAATTCATTTATATTACATGCATAATTTATTTTTAATATATAGTGCAATTTTCTTTATCAAAATAATTATAAACATTTTTATACATATATAATTTACTTTTAATATATAATACAGTTGCTAGA
>JAOTQR010062412.1:0-13817 GCA_025774065.1 Solanum ossicruentum | reverse complement strand
CTTTCATTTTTATTATAATTCCGCATTTTTAATGTTATAGTTGGGTTGTAGGTTGACTTGTCTTGGTGGGATAAGACAAGTGCCATCACGCCTGAATTTCGGGTCGTGACAAGTAACTTCTACCATTTTTTATCCAAAAAGTAGAAGTTCGTCAATATAAAGAAATTCCGTGTAGGTCTAGAAGATATCTTGCACCATATTCCAAACTAACACATTGGATTGGCAGCTGTAGTGCAGCTGCTTTAGTACTAGTTTATTCCAAGCTCCTAATGATATCTACACAAAACAACACAAGTAAGATATTATGCAAAACATGCACCACAGGACAAAAAAGGAAGATATTACTGTTATCATCCATATCCTAATATGTAAGAAAAGAGATAGAGAAGGCACCTCTACATCTGAAGGTTCTGAATTCAAAAGACAATTCGTTTCACTGCTACAGCCATTTGAAACTTTATGCTGCAGTGCTTCAGCATTTGAGACAACAGACCTGTGTTCGAGCACAACTAATGATCTAAATATATGCTAGAAACCGGTAGGAGAAAATATCATTCCTCATGGATGGTAAGAAGAATCAACATGGAAAAAATAGGCATAAGAAAGTTACTGACGAACCGAATATAATGACTTTCAGCTGAAAATGTTTGCAGGAAGGCATCTTTTTCAACAACAAGACTCTCAGCAAAAATATTCTGCTAGAAACATCACAGTTAAAGCCTGTCTTGCTAAAGATACACAAAAGAGAAAATCCATATAGTCATTACCTGAAGGGCAGACCTTAGGTTTGTGATCCCTCTGCCTCTCTAGTAATCCAAAAACAATTCATATTTAAGTTAAGAACAAACAAGTCGAGCAAATCCCACGATTAAAAACTTTTGGAGAAAATTGAATTTGGCTATTATTCAAGCTGCAAAATCCACTTGTAATCAGATACATTCAGAAAGTCTGAAATAACTCAAGAGATTCAACAATTAAAGATAGTGTAAGTTTGAACGATAGGACCAGAAGCAACAGAAGAGTGAAACAACATACATTGATTAAAAAAACACAAAAGTTATATCCGGCATCACTAGAATTCACTCATTTATAATTGAGAAAATTGAACTATAGGAGAAAACACAACAAGAGAAAAAAGAATACTTACATCTACTGAGCTTTCAAAAGAAATATCAGCATAAGCATGAAAGGAAATCAAGCTAACCCAAATAGTGACCTGCAAAATGGAAGACATGAAAAGATCAGATAAACAAAAAGAACATTCAATACAAGTAAGAGCATTATCAAACCTACGTAGCAATTACACATTCTTTCATTTTCCTCTTGCTTCCTATGGAAATGAGTGGAAGTTCAGAGAGATGATGCATGAAGAGGATGTGGAAGTGAGGCTTGATGCACAAAAATATCCCCAAGAGAGACAGGTTCAAGTACCTTGGGTCTATAATCCAGGAGAGTGGAGACATCAACGAGGATATCACACATCGTATTGGAGTAGCGTGAATGAAGCCAATGCTTGCCTCCAGAATCTTATGTGATAAAAAGGTATCACTGAAGCTCAGAAGGAAGTTCTATATAGTGGTGGTTGACGAATTGGTGTTTTACCACCTTGTTGAACTCAAATTCATGAATTATTAATATGCTTTGATGCTAATTGAGGGAATTCTAGGCCCTGGTTCTCTTATAGGCAGGCATTTTTGGAAGAACAAAATTTGAAGGATTTGAAGCTTAAATTTACTGAAGTACACCAGCGAAGGAACCGGCATCTAGAAAAAGCTAACTGGCATCTTCCCGGCCAAACGCCAACAAAGCTGGAAGGACACTGTCACAAGCACTAAGGATTGACTGGGCGCTGAACAATCCTTGATCAGCATTCTGCCAATCCAAGCACAGGTGCATCTGAAGGAAGGCTGAGCACCACGACTAGTGCTACACAGTGCTAGACCGGCGTTCCACCAGTCCTGTGCAAGTCAAACACGAAAACTTCAAGGGCAACGACACACGTGAAGATGAAACATGCTTCCTTCGGAAAGGTGCAAAGACAGAATGGGAAGTTGTGTAATTATGCACTAATATCTTCTTGATTGATAATAATTTAGGGAGTTCTTTTTTGGATAAGTTTTACTGATAGAAAGTAGTTAAAGAAACTTCTTGCTTGCTAAGGAAGAAAACGAAAATTGTAGACATCTCCAAGCTTGGGATTTAGATTTGATAGTCAATTTAGCTTGAAATGGAGTTTTTTCCTTTTTGGATATAGTCTTTATTTCATCATTTATGAATAGCTAAGTCTGTAGCTAAAGGTGTGCATGCAAGATGTGGATGTAAAACCCAATGGGCATTGATTAATTATTTCCAAAACCGGTTGTCATGCATGGATCTAGTATTGTTCGAAGTTTTAATCTAAAATCACTGGTTGCAGACATTGGTTGAATTCTCTGACACTATTTTGGCTTGAGAAAGCAAAATAGAGTTGGATAAGACTTCATCTGTAAGGACTTGGTGAAATTAGCCATTACATTAAACCTAAAGACAGTCTAATCCAATTAATTTCTCATTTAGGGATATGAGCTAAAGATAGTCTCATCCAATTAATTTCTCTAGTCATTAGATTTGGTGTTTTGATTGTTATGGCCTTGAAGGAAGGGATGGCAACGGGGCGGGTGGGGCAAGTTTTGAGCTATGTGGGGCGGGTGGAGCAAGGGGGACGGGGCGAGTTTAGAGCTATGTGGGTGTGTGGCAGGTTGAAGTAGCTATTTTTAAAACTAATGCGAGGCGGGTTGCGGGTTTAAAAAATCAAATAGGAATTCGAAGAAATTAAATTTTTGTAATTAGTAAAAATCAAAGATATAAACTATTTATATTAAACATCGATTCTAATTTTATTTTTTTTTCTAAAATTTAAACTAGAAGTGTCCGGTAATTGTTAGTTGTTTATTAATTAGAAACTTTTAAGTAAAGATTAAGAAACAATTGTTAAAATGTCAACTAAAAATAGTTAATTAGTTGTTGAGACGTTAATTAGCAGAAAAAAAACTAAATTCAATTAAAAAATAAAAGAACTTCAAAATTTAAGCGAGGCAGGTTTATGCGGGGCGGGGCGGGTTGAAAAATGAAAAAAATCATCATGCCGGGCGAGATGTGGAGGTTTAAAAAATTTGCGGGTTGAACTCAACCCGACCCATTGTCATCCCTACTTGAAGGTCAAAAAAATCCTAGGCATAAACATTTGATAGTTCAAGAGAATATTGAAGGTAGTCTAGACCAAATGCCATTTAATGTATTCAAAGGTCGTTTGGTAGAGTGTATTAAGAAAAATAACGCATGCATTATCTTAATGTATTACGTGTACCTTGTTTGGTTCTCTTTTTCAACCTATACATAATTAATGTTTGCATTAGTTATACAATCTATTGTATATTAAGGAGTGTGTTACTAATGTCATAGATTTCTAAGTATTAATAATGTAATGGTTTTCATGCATGCATTAGCATGATTAAAGACCCAATTGCCCCTCAAAACTTCTTTTACATCTTTTTCACCAATAATGTGGAGGGTATCTTTGTAAATAAATTTATTAATGCAATGCATGCTATTTTTAATGCATCAAACTGAACAATACATAAAAATATCCTACAACAACATACCCAGTGGAATCCCACAAGTGGTGTCTGGGGAAGGTAGAATATACGCAAACCTTACCACTACTTCATAGAGGTAGAGAGATTGTTTCCTGGGAACTCTCGTCACAAAAATTCATAAGCAGAATAAACTAGATATAGAAAACAGGAAGTATGTAAAATATGAGACAGTTAACATATACAAGACAGATAATGACAACACCAGACAAATGCAACTACCCTACTATACCCTTCGACCAAACATCAACCTAACTCTACTAACCTATTAGCCTACTACTCTAATTTGCGACCTCCACTCCTTCCTATCTAAGGTTATGACCTCAATGAGATCAAGTTTCACCATATCTTGTTTGATCACCTCCCTCCAATACTTCTTCGGTCTACCTCTACTCCTCCGTGTAACTCCTAAAATCTACTCCTCCGTGTAACTCCTAAATCCAACATCTCGCACCTCCCAACAGGAGCATCGGTACTCCTTCCCTGCACTTGTCCAAACCATCGCAGTCTTACTTCCCTCATCTTATCAGCCACAGGGGCCGCCTCGAGCTTCTCCCGAATGGTCTCATTCTTAATCTTATCACTCCTAGTATGCCCACAAATCCATCTCAACATTCATCTCTATGACCTGCATCTTCCGAACATGTGAGTTTTTGATTGGCCAACACTCCACCCCATACAACAAAGACGGTCTAACCACCATCCAGTAAAACTTACCTTTGAGTTTAGGTAGTATTTTCTCATCACACAATACTCTAGAGGCAAGCCTCCATTTTGTCCATGCTGCCCCAATATGGTGTGTAACATCATCATCAATATCGCAACTCCTCTGGATGATGGACCTAAGATATTTAACGTTCTCTCTCTTGGGAATAAGTTGAGTGGCAAGCCTCACATCAATGTCTGCTTCATCCCTCGTCACGTTGAATTAACACTCCAAGTATTCTGTTTTGGTCCTGCTCAGTGAGAACCCTTTGGATTCCAAAGCATGTCTCCAAACCTCAATCTATGATTAACTTTAGTCCGAGTCTCATCAATCAGTACTATGTCATCTACAAATAACATGCACCACGAAACCTCCTCTTGAATAGACTATGTCAGCCCATCCATCACCAAGGCGAATAGAAAAGGGCTCAACACAGATCCTTGATAAAGTCCCATCTCAATAGGAAAATACTCTTAAGTCCCCTGCGACCGTTCTTACCGGAGTTTTGACTCCATCATACATGTCTTTTATCACCCTAATGCACCCCATTGGAACACCTTTCACCATTAGAAACCTCCATAATACATCCCTCAGGACTTTGTCATAAGCCTTCTCGAGAGTAATGAACACCATATGAAGGTCCTTTCTTTGTTTTCATATATTTTTCCACTAATCTCCAAACAATAATTGCTTCAATAGTTGACTGGCCCGGCATGAATCCAAATTGATTCTCCAAAATAGACACTACTTTTCTCACGCTCATCTTTACCACTCTCTCCCAGACCTTCATAGTGTGGCTTAACAAATTAATACCCCTGTAGTTGTTATAGTTTTGTATATCGCCCTTATTCTTGTACAATAAAACCATTGTACTCTTCCTCTATTCATCCGGCATCTTAGTAGTCTTCATGATAGCATTGAACAGTCTAGTCAACCACTCTATGCCATCCTTGACCATGTTCTTCCAAAAATCTATTGGGATCTCATCGGGTCCGATCGCTCTCCCTTTCTTCAACCTACTAATAGCACGTCTAGCCTTCTCAACTCTGAACCGCCTGCAATAACCAAAGTCTTGATGACTATCGGAGTGTGCTAACTCACCCAACTCGATATCTCTATCTCTTTTTTTGTTTAAGAGTTTATGAAAGTAAGCTTACCACCTTAGCTTAATGGAAGCTCATCCACCAACACCTCACATTCCTCATCCTTGATGCACTTTACTTGGTCCAAGTCACGTGCTTTCCTTTCTCTCTCTTTAGCAAGCCTATACAATCTCTTGTCCCCGTCTTTATCACTTAGCTCCACATATAAGCGTTCAAACGCTGCTGTCTTAGCACTTGTCACCGCCATTTTCGCTTATGTCTTTACCGACTTATAGATCTCCTTACGCCTTCGATTTTCATCCTCATCCCTACACTCCAATCATTTTGTATATGCATGAAAATATCTTATGTATAATTAATGCAAGCTTACTAATACATGCATTACTAAATCCGCCATTTTCGCTTATGTCTTTACCGACTTATAGGTCTCCTTAAGCCTTCGGTTTTCATCCTCATCCCTACACTCCAACCATTTTGTATATGCATAAAAATATCTTATGTATAATTAATGCAAGCTTACTAATACATGCATTACTAAATGAAAGCATTATACACTTTATTTAGCATTATTATTCTTATACATTCTACCAAATGACCCCTAACTGATTTGGACCTGATTAATCTTTGCTATTGTATTGAAACCCTATCACGAATGCACACCCCTGGTTGTTTTCTATCTTGGTGAAACCTGTTTGTGTTGACTTCTTGTTTTTTATACTTGCAATTGATCAATTTCAGTGTTCCCTTAATCTCTCATTTTTATATATACTTGTTTTGAGAATACTTTGTGTTAGTTGGTATTAAGTCTAATAAATCAATTTGAGCATAATGCTTTTTACCAGTCTTGATGGATTCGACCACAACCTTATACATTAAATATTGTCCATACGACTGCCTATGTTGTAAACACAGACCTAATGGTTTGACCAATATTGTTGTATGAAGCAAAGTTCTAGCTAGTCAAAAACTCCCATATTCACCAAATGCATATTGCAAAGAATGTTGCAAAAAATGTATGATCATACTAAAAGCAATAAGATTAGAAATAAAGACATTTTGGAATAAAGTGGAAGTGGCATCCATGGTGGACAAGATGAGAAAAACGAGACTGAGATGATTCGGACAAATAAAGACAAGATGTGTGGATGCACCAGTGACGAGGTGTTATAGGTTGGCCATAAAGGGTATGGTGAGAGGCAAGGATAAATAAAAAAGTATTAGGGAGAGGTGATATGCAACAATTTTAGATTATCAAGGACATAACCTTAGAAAGGAATGTGTAGAGGATGAGTATTAGCATAGAACATTAGTAGGTAGTGTAGTGTTGTCTTCGCAGGGTGGTTGGTGTTTGCCGATGTACTAGTTGTATTACTGTAGTTCTTATTTTTGATATCCATGTGTTTCTATTATTGCACTAATTTATTACTATTGTTGCTTCCTTCTGATAGAGTTTGCATCATTTCTTGTGATGTACTATATATTATTCTTCATATCTAGAATAGCAGCATTTGAGCCGAAGATCTTTTAAAAAGAGTGTTGCTACCTCCACAAGGTAGTGGTAAGGCTTGGGTAAATTCTACTCTCGTAGACCTCACTTGTGGGATTTCACTTGATATTTTGGTGTTGGTGTTGTCCCTATAGAGATGGACAGGTGCACCATTATCTAACATCTTGAGCTAGGGTGACTACAAGTTTATTGCATATATTCAAGATCATTACTAGGCTATCCACTATATATTTTTGGTAGACTACGTTTTACCCAATGAATTTTTGAATTCCGGTGGATTTTTGGAAGAGCACGATCAAGGATGATTTGGAATGATTGACCAGGTTGTTTAATGCTATTCTGAAGACGGCTAAGATGTCTGATGAATGGAGGAGTACAATGATTCCATTGTACAAAAACAAGAGTGATATTCAAAATTGCAATAATTATAGGGCATCAAGTTGCTAAGCCACACTATAAAGGTTTGGGAGAGAGTGGTGGAAGTGAGGGTAAGAAGAAAGGTGTCTATCTCAGAGAATCAGTTCGGATCTACGCCAAAGCAATCAACTACTAACGCAATCAACTACTAAAGCAATTCAGCTTGTTCGGAGACTAGCGGAGAAATATAAAGAAAGAAAGAGGGACCTTCATATGGTATTCATTGATCTTGAAAGGTCTATGACAAAGTTCTGAGGGATGTCCTATGAAGATGTCCAGAGGCAAAAGGTGCTTCAATATTGTATATTAGGGCGATAAAGGACATGTATGACAGAGCTAAAACTCGAGTAAGGACGGTGGGCGAAGAGCCGAACACTATGAGTATTTTCTTGTTGAGACGAGACTTCATCAAGGACTTGTGCTAAGCCTTTTTCTTTTTGCCTTAGTGATGGACGATCTAACACAATCTATTCAGAAGGAGGTTCCTTGGTGTATGCTATTGCGGATGACATAGTACTGATTAACGAGATTTGAAATAAAATTAATAATAGGTTGGAGGCTTGGATACATACTTTGGAATCCAAAAGGTTCAAATTGAGCAGGACGAAAGCAGAATATTGGAGTGCAAATTCAATGTTGCAAGGAACGAAACGTACATTGAAGTGAAGTTTGTCACTCAATTTATTCCCAAGAGAGTGCTTTAAATATCTTGAGTTCATCATCCAAGGTAGTGGTGATATCAATAATGATGTCACATATCGTATCAGGGCAGCATGGATGAAGTGGAAGCTTGCCTCTGGAGTAATGTGAGATAAGAAGATATCACATAAGATTAAATGTAAGTTTTACAGAATGGTGGTTAGTCCATCGTTGCTACATGGTGTGGAGTGTTGGCCAGTCAAAAACTCACATATCCAAAAAGTGCAAGTTGAGGAGATGAGGATGTTGAAATGGATATATGGACATACCAGGGGTGATAAGATTAAGAATGAGACCAATCGGGAGAAATTAGGGGTGGCCTCTGTGGTACACAAATGAGGGAAATAAGACTGCAACGATTTGGACATGTGCAGAGAAGAAGTGTGCGCGCTCCTGTTAGGAGGTGCAAGAGGTTAGATTTAGGGGCTACGTGAAGGGGGTAGAGGTGGACCAAAAATTTGGGGGAGGTGATTAGACAAGATATAGCACAACTTCATATCACCGAGGACATGACCTTAGATAGAAAGGAGTGGAGGTCGCATATTAGGGTAGAAAGCAAATAGGTTGATAAGGTTAGGATGATGTTTGGCCTTATGTTATAGTAGGTTAGTAAAATTAGTTGTGTTTTTATATCTTGAGTTGTTATTGTACGTCTTTTATTTGTTACTTTATTGTATTTATATATTATTATTTGCTTTCCCGTGTAGTTTTTTCCTTTCTTATCTAGTATCCTCTGGTTTTAGAGCTTGATATTTTTTGAAACGAGGGTCTTCCGAAAACAACCTCTCTATCTCTATGAGATAGTGGTTAGCTCTGCATACATTTTACCCTCCCCAGACCCCACTTGTGGGATTCCACGGGGTACGTTGTTGTTGTAGACTAAATTGTGCCCTTATTGAATCAGACCTGTGAAGAGAAACCGAATAGAAGACTATATAGCAAGAAGCCAAGTGCAATGTGCAAAACCATACTTGATAAGAACTAGAGATGACAAATGTAGTCTAGAACTTGAAGTGCCTGCGTTCATCTGAATTCCAGAACATGTAGGATGGTTCATGTTAGCAAGATTATAGCAGATGTACTTTGGAAGCACTAAGTTCCTTCAATACCCACCCATCTGACACACACAGCCACCCTTGCAAGCCATCTCAAAATCTCAAACGAACCTTCACCCCACATCTAAAACTTTTTCCTCTCGCCTCACAAATATTACATCCCTCCCCTTCTTTTTTTCAGATAGAGACTACAATCCTCCCTTAAACCATGTAACCTCACCATTAACCTTGCTGAACAATACTCTAAGCCATTACAAGACATATAAGCAAGAGAACACAGAAGGATAGTTCAGGATATTTGTGGCACAGAAGTAGACACTAAACAACAGGTTCCAGTTACTACCAAGTCAAATATGAACACCACTTGACATGTCCAACACAAATGCAGGCACATCATGTGTTTTTTTTTTTTGGTTGAAAAACTTGGATGCTCATGTCAAAGGAACACTCAAGTCACTGTACATGGAAATCTTCTCCACTATTTTCTTGCCCTGAGAATTCTTCTTTTAGGAGTATGTAAAGAAAAAGTAAAGAATAAATGAAACCAACTAGAACAACAATTTTACAAGTAGTATTTCTGATAAGGAAGGCTACCTTCAGACCCTGATACCCAAATATTCTGCCATCGTCTTCAAAAAAGTGATTCAAGTCAATTGGTTCAAGACAGAAACCGTTCGGGGAGTCCACGTCCTCTGCGCTAGAAACTAAGAACAAGAAAACTGTACGTGTTATAGGACCAATAGTGAAGAGAATCAGGTCCCAATGGAGAAGAACGACAAATCATTCCAAGAGAAACTATACTGTCAAACATCTCAGCAAGTTAATCTAATGATGGCCAGAGAGTATCCATGCATTAGGACATACGTCATTTATTACTTAACAAGCCTATACAAACGAGAGAGAGAGAGAGAGAGAGAGAGAGAGAGAGAGAGAGAGAGAGAGAGAGAGAGAGATCTAGTTAATTAAAGAAGACAGTCTATGTTCAGTTACAAATTCATGCTAGCAAAACCAATACCCTCTCTTCCTTCCACATGCTTATTGATGGAGCAAGGCAGAGTCAAAGCTTAAGCAACGAGCAGCTAGATCAGACATAGCACCACTATTCAGATTGAACTGAAGTAACCTCATCCATAGATGACTTGAGCTTTGTGCTTCTAGTATTTTGTATATATTGCCTGCCTGCGTGTGCATTCCTAGTTCTTTATCAAACACTTGTAATTTATCTATTTTGGTTGCAGTCTCATACTTCTAGATCATGTGCTTGTTGTTCAAACTTACTTTAGCCTTAGTGGCCCTGGTCAGAGATGGTCAACTAGGGTCTTGTCCTCGGTCGGGGTGTCATGGCATACTTACGTGGTAATTCCAGTACAATGCTAGGTTGCACAAGTGTAATTACTTTGTTAGATATTTTTTTATTTAAAATATAAATTAACAATTAAAATTAATAAACTTCTATTTAGATGAACAAGTAAATAAAATTTAATTTTACAAATACATGTGTCTATAATAAAATTTAATTTTACAAATACATGTGTCTACAAGAAATATTATTCTTATTAGGTATTTAAAATGCATAGTTTTAAAATATACATTTCATAACTGTAAATTTGTAAGTAAAATCATAAAAAAGTAATCCGGTATATTCCAATTCATGTAAAAAGAAAATTAAAATCATGATCTATTGCATTTTTTAAACAACATCCATGATAAATATTTGCACTAATGAATGGAGAAAAAAAATAGAAAACATGAAAGAGTTTCCAAAAGTCGTAAGTTCTGACCAATTTTACCCTAAATGTCACTTACACTACATAGAGGCCTTAGTACAGGGACTAATAAAGGACGTATCCTTCCATAATTAAAGAAGAAGATAAATGGAATAAAAATAATTCATGAAGAAATCATAATAGGGCCACATTACTGGAAAATAAAACGACAGGATACTGACTTCACTAATCTGGCAAACAGCTGAGTTAAAGAAAAATGGTAAATTCAAACCTATAAATATAGTAATGCACTCGTTAGCTTCAATTCCAGAATCTGCAGAAGAAAAGCATTAAGTGAAAGATGAGAGAAACAGTTGAGGAGGACAAAATGAATCCCATTAAAAGTGAATCACTCACCGGTCTTACAGAATCCGACGCGACGGCGCCTTTTGGGATCGCTGATTAGATCGGAGGAGGAATGATGCTTTGTCCCCATTTGTGCTGGTTAGGGTTTTGCTCCCAGCGGAAAATGTTCTGAGCGGGAAATACGGGAGCTTGGAATAAATATATACCTATCCGCCCGCCCATTAGATATCGGGTTAGTTCCTCCTGTACTCGATTTTTATTTTTACTCGTTATTATTTCATTTTTTGAGATAAATTATTAAATTTTTAAACAAAAGTGAAATAGCTAAATTTAAAATATAAAACTTAGATAGTTGAAAACTGTATAAAAATACTATAAGTTGTAATCTTTTTCATATTAATAGAATAAAAAATATATTTTAAAATGATTAAAATTCATATAGTTTAACATCGATAAGTAAAATAGTGACAAGTAAAAATTAATGAAGGAAGTACTAGACATAAGGTACTAGCACGAGAATTTATTTTTTTATCTTAAATTATGTGATATAGATAAAATTTAGAGAATCAATATAAAATTTACAAAGTTGATCAAATTCTAATATAATTTTTAGATATTTTAAGTTGTTAATTACTGTGATTTATAATATTTTTTATGTAATTTTTAAATAATATATATATTGTTTACTTTGTTCCAATTTATGTGGCACCGACAAAATTTTAATTTTTTTATTTATTATGATCTATATTACTTTTACGTCATTTTCAAACAATATATGTTACTCATCTATTCCTATTTATGCGACATTGACTCAAGAGTCAATTGAATTTTTATATGTTTTTTAAATATTTTAAATTGTCAATTACTGCATTTTTTTACATAATTTTGTAATAATATATGTTACTCATGTTGTCCTATTGTATATTACATAGATAGACTTTCAAGAGTCAATCAAATGTTGTAATCATTGATATTTATAATATTTTTGTCACGATCCAAAAATTAGACATGATGGCACTTGTTCAATCCCACCAGAACAAGTCAACCTTAACTCAAAAGGGATAATAAATATAATGCGCGAAAGCATTTTAACTAAAATAAATAACTAAAACTGAGAATTTTCATAATCTTAAATTCCACCCAAGGATTGGTTGTCACGCGTACAAGCCACTAGAAATACAGAAAATCGAAGATATACAAGTCCAAACTGTCTTTTTTCTCAAATAAAACAGGTACAGAAGAAATAGGAACAAGAGAGTCAGCCAGATGACAATAGCTACCTCTCTTTGTTTCCTGAGAATCCTCGACGGATCAAGGAATTACTTTTCGCTGCCCGAGTTCACCACCTACACGAGTGTAGAAGCAAGGGGTGAGTACCAAATACCACGCGGTACCCAGCAAGTCAACTAACAAAACCAGGAAGTCTAATAGAATACACAAACTCCTTTAGTCTCAGTCGTTATCCACGACTCCAACCTGCACAAAAGGTTATTCCGACCCAACAATACATAATACATAATAAAGATGGTATTGCATCATATTACAATTTCCAAAACACAAGCTAAGAGCACAATCAATCATAATGACAACACCATGTTATGCATTAGTATGCAAGGATGATATGCAATGCATTATGCAATTATGACATCACATCATCGTCGACAGAAACCTCGACTTAACAATATCATCATAAACATCCCGGCAAAGACCTCGGCATCACAATATCATCACAAATTCACCGGCAGAAACCTCGGCGTCACAATATAAATTCGCTGGCAAAAACCTCTGCATCATATCTCGACCGGTAAAGACCTCGGTCCCAATATCATTTTAACTTCGTGTCATGACCGGCCTCACACGTGTAGGTATTGTCCGCTTTGGGGCGTTACGTATCGCCGTCCCCTTCACGGTTTTGTCCCCTTGGATTTTACCCCAAAAGACGCCTACACATGCAAGGTTCCAAACTCAACATATAGCCCAGGAACCCCCCTTCCCCTTTTTTTCGATGTGGGATTCGCCTAAGTGAGCTGCAAGCATTACGTATCGCCGTCCCTGCACTCACCCCCCGTAGGGACTCAGCGTCCTCGCTGAGGTTTGCCCCACCACCGTACTAGCAGAGAGTCGGCTCTGATACCATCTGTCATGACCGGCTTCACACGTGTAGGTATTGTCCGCTTTGGGGCGTTACGTATCACCGTCCTTGCACTCACCCCCCGTAGGGACTCAGCGTTCTCGCTGAGGTTTGCCCCACCACTATACTAGCAGAGAGTCGGCTCTGATACCATCTGTCATGACCGGCCTCACACGTGTAGGTATTGTCTACTTTGGGGCGTTACGTATCGCCGTCTCCTTCACGGTTTTGTCCCCTTAGGTTTTACCCCAAAAGGCGCCTACACATATAAGGTTCCAAACTCAACATATAGCCCAAGAGCTCCCCCTCTTTTTCCGCTGTGGGATTCACCTAAGTGAGCTACAGGCGTTACGTAATGCCCTAAAGCGAACAATACCTACACGTGTGAGGCCGGTCGTGACAGATGGTATCAAAGCCTACTCTCTGCTAGTACGGTGGTGGGACAAACCTCAGCGAGGACGCTGAGTCCCTACGGGGGGTGAGTGCAGGGACGGC